>JAOTOM010004764.1:277500-445049 GCA_034440615.1 Ashinkailepas kermadecensis | reverse complement strand
TGTTGGCGTAAAATGTAAATACATGTAAATATATTACCCGTGATGATAGAAATGTTTCAGTACACCAGCCGAGACACGAAGCAGATGCCCAGCCATTGACGGGCGGGATTAGCGGTGACAGGAATACTTGGAATAAAGCAAGGGGGCATAGTTTGCAATGCCGAACGGGGGCACTATGCACACATCAGATCCTCGCATCTTCTCTTCAGGCCCCTGGGCTGGGTGGGTCGTGAAAATGACCATCGCTCGGCCCAATATGCCGTACGTTGAAAACTGTACGAGCAATATCCACCTTCAGGCCCCTGGGCTGGGTGGGTCGTGAAAATGACCATCGCTCGGCCCAATATGCCGTACGTTGAAAACTGTACGAGCAATATCCACCTTCAGGCCCCTGGGCTGGGTGGGTCGTGAAAATGACCATCGCTCAGCCCAATATGCCGTATGTTGAAAACTGTACGAGCAATATCCACCTGCAGGCCCCTGGGCTGGGTGGGTCGTGAAAATGGCCATCGCTCAGCCCAACATGCCGTACGTTGAAAACTGTATGTGCAATATCCGCCTTGCCACCGCCACCGGCCGGAATGGATCGTGCAAATGATTATCGTTCGGTCTGACAGCAAGCACGTTGAAAACTGTGCTTGCAATATCCATGTTTTTCCCTCCTCGTCCAAAGCGTTCGACCTTCACATTCCCCGGAGCTAAAGAGGTAATGCTATAGCCTGACTACCCACCGTTATCCACAAACCCTGGGGGCGCCTCCAGACGTGCATTGAGTGGCGTAACTTTCGTGGTAAATCAGATGGCATTGGGGTTAGAAGCCGAAGGCCGAGTCACCGACCCTCCTTGGGGGGGGTTAACGTCAATGGATGACGTAAGAAATACGACCCTCCCGAAGCGACGCGGGCGTAGTAGATGCCTCAGCTACCAGGTGGACGGAGGGGAGGATATTTACGTCTAAACTGAACGATGATCCGCGTGAAGGGGTTGAAAAGCACGTGCCGCTGCGATCCTCATGAGTTGGTTCCCTGTTGTACTATCTTCACCCCGACCCATCTTCCGACAGGCGGTAGCGCCGACGTGGTGATAGGAAAACGTAGTAGCTGAGAAATGGTTTTGTTTTATTTATTTCCCAAACTCGCCCGGAAGCGACTTTGCAACCTGGTCACACTTCGGCGTACACGATACGGGAACGATCCCAGGTCAACGTCGCAAAATGCATTTACTAGCCGGTGCAGTTGCACCAACCGTTGGGCGGTCTCCACCCCGGGGGTGGAGCCACCGACGCTCAGCGGGCCGGTGATGGCCGCCATCGCAGGTGTTGCGACGGCGACCAACGAGGCGGACTGCCCCTCCTGAGCCGCGCTCCGGCCAGCCACCAGATCCCTCAAAGGGCCGCGAGGGCACCTTCACGTAACAAGGGGGCCAGGCGCGATGCCCGGTCCTCCGGCGCCAGCCATGTTGTCCGCGCCGCCGCTCGAACGAGGGCGCTGTCGGGCAGGGGGTGGCAGCGGCGACACGTCGGGGGCGTAGCCTCGCCAGATGGCATACGCCCCCCAAACTCGTCCAAGAAGGACGCAGCCCGGTTGACGTCCCTGTAACAGGTTCATGTGGTTAGCAAGAGTAGGAGGGCCGACGTGACCAACTCCTTCCCCGACAAAGCCGTAGTGGAATTCAACATTGCGACATCAGAACGCGCCCCAGGATAAATGACGCCTTCTTAGTTTAAGAAAACCCACAAATGTTGGATAAAGGGAAAGACACTATTCCGTTTCTCTCCAAAGGAGAGAGGGCTGAGCGGTTTCGGAATTCCGATAAATCTATGAAAACATTCTGAAAAGGGGGAGGGGGGGACACTAACGACACTATGACACTCCGGGAGTGGGAGGGGACTTACCGCAAGGCCACCTCGTGACGATCCCCATGCCGGTCTGGGTGAAGGGCTTTCCCCAGCCGTCTTCGCCTCCGGGCCACAATCTCCCGGAGGTGGGGAAGGCCCCGAAAGTCGTCGGGCCCAAGGTCTAAAACGACCTCGGGCAGAAATCGGGGGATGTCGTCGGGGTCCTGGTCGACCAGCCGGGCGAACATCAGTTCGGCCTCGGCCCTCTCCTCTTCACTGAAACAGCGTTCCTCTTCGGACGACATAGTGGGCGCAAGTGATAGGGAGAGCGAACGGCAGAGACGAGGCAGGCTCCCAGGCCATCTGGGGGCGGGGCTATCCGACTCTGCCCTCAGGGTCACCCCGCCCACTTGGAATCCCCCTCGAGGGGGAGCCCCACGCTCGCTGGGATGCGGTGAAACCGAAGCGAGGCAGACGATCTGCTAGCCGTTCTCTTATGAACTAAACGTTCCCGGGTAAGGGTATGAGTGTGAAAGCCAGTTCTTAACTTGACTAGAATATTAATGTTGTTTATATAAATATATATGATCTGCGTTTGGATGATGTCCAATTGCGATAAGGGGTGCGATGACCGTATACTTTGGGGGCATTAAGCACATGCTCTGGTTCTTTGACTGCAGAAGCCCGCTGGCGTCTGTGACCCAGGCGTGCAGCTGGTGGCGGGCACAGTATGCAAGGTCGGATGGGCTGTCGAGCCCCACCTTGCGTCCGTCGAGTTTGGCGCCAAACACTAGGTTAAAGCAAAACACTGCAAGGTTGTGAGTCCGCCCCCGTTCGCTATACGTTTCGGCACGGAACCGTGTAGCCTTCGGGGCGGGGGAAGGTCGGACGGATTTGGCGTGCCATAAGCCCCGAGGCTGAAAGGGTAGGGCAGGCTAGGTTATAAAGACGGCCAGGGGACGTGCCCAACGTGGTAGGGATCCGTGCCCGCTCGTGAGCACGTTTACCTGGTCGCACAGTATCAGTATACGGCGGATAAGGCCCGGCGCGGCACCGACCTTTCATTTAAAGCTAGGGTAGGTCAGTCAAAGATACCAGAGCACTTGTATAAGCCCTCGGAGCCAGTACGATGAGCCCCCTCGTAGCATTAAGCCTTCATCCAGGCGAGGAACACTGTCCATAATGGCGAGACCACCTATGATGGCAGTGGAAGATTTACATATTCGGCCAAATACCACAAAAAGAGCAATGGTCCGCGATATATGTGTTTGTGTACCGCTGAAGGGGGGGGGAGGGAGTCAAATTTGGGGACCAAGCATTTCATTAATTAATAAGGAAAGAATGAATGGGACGAACGAATGTGAAGTGAATGAGGAGAATGAATGTGTGTTAGGTAGCTTTAAGGACCAGCGGAAGCCGCTTGGGGCTCAATCACATGCACCTATTTCGTGCGGTACATTGTACAAAATTATACTACTATTAGCATCCAAAAGTCCCATCTCGGAACATTTCATTGTAACCAAGGGCAAATTGCCTTATCATTTTTTTCTAAATACAACGTAATCTTTCTAATTTGGCTAGACGCACTCATTTACCTATATGGTGTTCCCAAAACTTTGACCTCGCACACATATAAATTCGTGTTAGGGACGGTAGCTCAAACAACATCAAGCCGGCTGGGGTTTGGGGAATGTGTGGTGGAGGTGGCGGGAAAACACAGCACAACACACCCCTGACATATGTATAATCAGCAATGGAGTCAGTTAGCTCAGTTTTAATTAGCCCTGTATAAGTCAAGAGTCAGCTCATGCTCAGCCTTGCTAAAGTGTTCTCAGTAAAGATAGAGCCCAAATTGTCACGCAGCCTCCCCAGTCACACACCCCATCACACCCCACACAGCCAAACACCCCACACCCGCCAAGCCACCGAAGCCACCACCCCCACACCCCACCGACGGCAGAGCCGCCACCCCTACACTCCATCACACCCCACACACCCAAACACCCCACACCCGCCAAGCCACCGAAGCCACCACCCCCACACCCCACCGACGGCAGAGCCGCCACCCCTACATATGTTGCATGCATGTTGCATGTTGCTTGGTTTTCGCCACAATCTGTCGGAGTCCTGTCCTAATATTTGCTACTGGAACCGCCTCTGAGATAGACACTAACGTAAAATTTCGTTACGAAGTAAAAAAAGAAGATATCAATATGTATCGAGGTTCACGCTCCTTTCACACAGAGTTAGGGAACAGCAGGCGAACAAAACGCAAAGGCATCCTCTACCGCTGGATGGGTAGGCCAACCGTTCCTTGGTGCAGAAGGCAGATCGTGCCTGACCTCTGGTCAACACCACCCCACCCAGTTCATGCGAGCAGCTCACACAAACGGATTGAGCCGCAGCAACACGTACATGTCAGCACATGTCAGCCATCCAGCCGGGCGGCGTCGACAATGTCAGTCTGCTTCCACTGCGACTGTGGCAACTCGACACTCCACCACCGTAACCCACAACACGTCGTTTCCCCGGCCTTTGAGCTGCACCTAAAAGGCCATTCGACCGGTAGCGCGAGACGCTCGTTCCTCCCGTCGAGCAGGCGGCGGACGCGCGACCGACCGGGCCGTCGGAAGTACACCACCAGTTTGACACCGCAGCCGGCCCCTCCTCCGAAGCACCACCAGCAGCTGTCGGGGGACTGTGGCCGTTTGGCTGTCCGTTCACTTGTCTGCTGGTCTGCTGGTCGGTTCACTTGTCAGACGGTGTTGTTGATAGACACCTTGCCTTTGCATGCCCTGCCTAGTTATACTGCACCGCAGGACAGCTAAGTCTGCGGGTCAGGCTACTTGCCAGGCAGTGTTGTTCAGTTTTTCCGTCTGCCACCGCTGTTGCCAGGCGGCTATGGCGTTGGCCGGCCGGCTGTGGAGGAAGCAACTATGGACCATGATGTGGCGGCCAACTATACCTCTGATTTTGACGTTCCAACAGGTCGTGCTTCAGCCACCCTGAGCTCAGCCTGTGCACAATACACAGCCAAACAGTAGAATAGCAAGGCCAAATATTGGGTCGGGCGGAAATGGATGGGTTGACATGATATGTGTGTGTCAGTAACTCCTCCAGGGTGTTCTCAAAGGCTGACACTTTCTCAACTGCACTTTTAAGCTGTCTGAGCGGCATTACACGTTTCATAAAGAGGACACGGGAAATGACAAAATTAAACCTTCTGACATTGTTACTACCTATACTTGAATTTAGAATGATTAAACGACATTGACGTTATAAATGAATTATCGTTGAACACAATGTGTAAGAAGCCAGTGCCCTTTTAGGTGTCTAAGCATATACCCTAAGTTCACATATATTGTTGAGACCAAAGACAAACGTAGGCGTTAGCAGAGGAAATGCTCGTTCTTCTAGTATCATTCGTTCTTCATGTACATACGGCGTACCGACTGGTCAAAAGCAATCTGCTTATTTTTTTAGGCTAGCGATGACTGTACACTAATATTTAAAGTCTACTTGTGTAAATGTTACAATATATTTTTTTATGGAATTGAAGCGGTCGCACATGAAAAGTGCACGAACAGCCAATGACATTCTGGAGAATACTATCATACTTTAGGTTCCCACCAGTGTGTACCCATGAGTCGGCCATTTTAGTGTTGCATGATGTTAAAGACGTAGGCAGGATGTCGTCAAAATTTTGGTACGCCATCGTGCCAGGTAATAGAGGTAAGCGCACGATCAATCGTCGAAATGTCGGAGGCGAGGAGAGGGCAGGGAAAGCTACCGCTTTCGTTGTGATTATGGCGCCACGGCGTGGCCGTTTATGACCGCCCTGCGGAAGCAATATCAGGCCTGCATGTCACTCTGGCTGCAATGGAACGCTGGTGGCAGGCAATTCCGGTACCGTAACCTACAGCGCGTCGGCGATCGGGCTATTGAGCTGCACGAAAGAGGCCATCCGACCCGTGACTCTGACACTCGCTTGTTCCGTCGAGCAGGCGGCGGACGCGCGACCGACCGGGCCGTCGGAAGTTCACCACCAGTTGGACATCGCAGCCGGCCCCTCCTCCGAAGCACCAGCAGCAGCTGTCGGGGGACTGTGGCCGTCTGCCTGTAGGTCTGCCCCCTGTCAGCGTCAGGCACCTTTCTCGTCACATCCCACCCCTGGGTCCACTATTGGTCACTTCGTTTCGCCGTCGGCGCGATGGGGTCCGGTGAGTCGGGAGTGATGTCCCTGCACCGTGTCCTCAGTGTCCTCGTCTCGCTCGGTCTCGTGCTGGGCTGCACGGCAGACAGGAGCCTCTGGGATGCCATCATCTCCAACTACACTTCAAGCGATGCAACTCTGAAGAAGGACAACTGCAGTCGTGTGCTGGACAACGTATCCATGTGTAAGTACTGGCGATGATGCAAAGCATGAACACGTGCAACGAGTTGCAAGGAATTAGACAAACCGCATGTGATCGTCCATGTTTTACCCTCATCCATCTTGCTTCACTATTCATTCATGCTTCATTTATTCGTGCATCATTCGACTTCTCGGAACGATATCCCTGTTTCAATATGAATCCGGTGAAGATTACATGCAAACGCTGTCATCGAGGAAATGCGTTGGGTGCTAGCATCTTTTTGTACTTTTGATAAAAACATGGTTAAGCCAAATACGTGATTATTCTATGCATTTCTATCGATTGGATACTTTTCACATTGCATGCTACGACGGGAGTAGGTCTTTTTTGTTTTTGTGCTTGACTTAATGTTGAACTTAGCAGATGCTGTGCTAAAGTATTCTTCGTATTCACATTTTGAACACGGGAAACATGCAAAAAGCAGTTTCTCGTTAGGTAAGTTAAGAACAAGCTCTGAAACATCTACGCGATTAGGGTAGTGGGATGGCATTGAATATGGAACAAATCACTTCACCTTCCACTTAAAGTACCGAAACACGGAC
Organism: Ashinkailepas kermadecensis; assembly: GCA_034440615.1. Lineage (NCBI taxonomy): Eukaryota > Metazoa > Arthropoda > Thecostraca > Neolepadidae > Ashinkailepas > Ashinkailepas kermadecensis. Next base: position 438,255 of record JAOTOM010004764.1, on the reverse strand, counting down.
ACACACACACCCATATATATATATATATATATATATATATGTATATTATAATGTATATATATATATATATATATATATATATATATATATATATATATATATATATATATATATATATATATATATATATATATATATATATATATATATATATATATATATATATATATATATATATATATATATATATATATATATATATATATATATATATATATATATATATATATATATATATATATATATATATATACATATATATATATACACATATATATATATATATATATATATATATATATATATATATATATATATATATATATATATATACATCTATAAATATATACATATATGTATATATGTACATATATACATATATATGTGTATATATATATATATATATATATATATATATATATATATATATATATATATATATATATATATATATATATATATATATATATATATATATATATATATATATTTACATATATATATTATATATATATATAATATAATATATATATATATATATATATATATATATATATATATATATATATATGTGTTTGTATGTGTGTGTATAGAGTACTGTCAGACAAGTCTATGTAGCCTTCCCTGGGTTTCGATACTGTACAGTCGGTCACGGAGGCATCTTCCAGTGCACCTCTACTATGGCTGGCCACAAGGAACGTAGCCTGCGCCGCTTCACAGCAATTATTGGCGGGAAATATTGCTCCGCTTCACAATTAGGCGTTGCTTGACCGTGTACCAGGCTGATCACGAGCCACTGTCCAAGGACAGGTATTCGTGTTTGCGGTCATCACGTGACCATATGTCCTACAGCCATGAGGTGAGAAAGACTGGTCTATGCTGTTCCTACCTGGCATGCCTCAGTCGGACAACAACATTGGCAGCTCAGTGAGCAGGCTACCACTGGACCCCTGTCGATAAAAACAGTTGGTCGCTATGGATTTCGGACCTCGGCAACACATAATGAGCTGGAAAGCCTGCAAGAGGTTCGCTTGCAAAGGCTCTGACGAAATGGGTGGAGAGGTCAATGAAGATGATGAAAATGAATATGATGCAGATTAATTATGATGTCAATGAAGCATTTGCTTTCCCCAAAATCAGGATATAATTCCCAACTTTTGCATTGGTTCGCTTCATTCAGATTGATTGTCAAATCAATTACTTACTTGCCAAAATTACGCCTGTTTCATTTGGGAACTCAAGTTATTAGGCGTACATAATATATAGTGTGGTATATTGTATTTTATTGTATATTTTGTGCACTGTGCTCTAGGTCATATATTCAGATTACTGTGCAGCTAAAATGCTTCTTCAAACGGATGACATCCAGCTTATTTTACCATCCGAGGCTTTTAGTTTATATTGTTTCAGCACGAAATGCAGTCGGCCCAGTTGTCATTCTTTGTGTGAAACCACGTTTAATTATTTGAAGATGGAGCAGCATATAATGCCATAATTTGTCTGATGGATTGCATCATTAGCAGCACAAATAACGTCAAATGGGGCGGGTTGAATACACTTTGCAGGGCCAAGGTCATTCTAGGGTGTTCTGCACACATAAAGTCGATAGTGTTATATTCAGTGCAACCGGCATTCAGGGAATTTATATTGGGCCAAAGCTGTACCAACTTAAATCCCGTACTTCTGAGAAAATTCTGGAACAATGACCAACTAATTTGCATGAATCGGGATGGCTTACCAGATCAAATGGCCTACATACATTATCGAAAAAGGCCGTCCAAAATTCAAGACCAGGATCACTTCCTATGAGCAGGACTCGCACCAGAATCAAGACACCTAGTGCCGGGAAACCTGTACTGAGCCCAGTCAACGTTTTGCGTTTACCATTGCACTTAATTGTGTGCAATATGAATGCTCCTACCCCGCCCTGCCACTGGTGGCTTCAGCAGGGGTGGTCTGATGGATATGGCCACACAAGATTCCCGAAACTTGGCATAACGGCCTTAGTATGCCAAGTATGAGCCAAGTATAAGTATGGCCTTGTATGAGAGGAATCAGGCTATGCTTTGTCTGCTCTTCTCCCCATCCCTGCAATTTTTGATCTGTGGAGGTGCCATGGCTTCTGTTTTGCTGTTTGTTTCTGATAGCTCATAATTGTCGTTGGAGTTGGAGGCTATTTGCACAGAATATTTTGAGAACGTTCCCTGCGATATCAACCCTTCCAAGAGGGCCTATCTCCTTTGCTCTCGTCTGGCACTAATCACCCAAACTATACTCTTCATATACATCAAGCTATACATCAAGCTAACCACTCGGCTGTTGGCGACATGCGCCAATATACCGCTACGGTACTTGGTCGAGATGCTCAGTGAGTTAGATGTTTGGCTCATTTTTATATCAAAGAGCAATAGCGGCTCCGTTGATCACGACGGTGCCGAGTCGTCTTCGCACCGGCAAGGGGATCCTTTTGATTTTCCACACCGTCCGTCCGCTAGAGAAGTCTTCTCCTGTCTAAAAATCATCTCTATCTACCTGGAGGCTTGATTGCCTGTTGACCACGACGCCTTTCACCACAGGCCTGTGCGACAACCTGTGCCACGCGGACCCCCGCTGTATGGGCGTGGCCTACAGTTCCAGTCTGAGCCAGTGCCGCATTTCGCCTCACCATCCCACTCTGAGCAACACGGAGCTGGTGCCAGACCAGTCGTGGTTGTTGGCGCACCGTCGAGCTCCAGGTGAGGGGTACAGACACTGGCGAGCTTCAGGTGAGGGGCATAGACACAACCGTGCTCCAGGTGAGGGGTACAAATACTGCCCGGCTTCAGGTGAGGGGGTGCAGACACCGCCGGGCTCTAGGTGAGGGGTACAATCATCATCGGACTTCAGGTGAGGGGCACAGACACCGTCGGGATCCAAGTGAGGGGTACAGACACTGTTGGCCTCCAGGTGAGTGGGTACAGACACCGCCGGGCTCCAGGTGAGGAGCACAGACACCATTGGGCTTCAGGTGAGTGGATAGAGATGCCGCCAGGCTCCAGGTGAGGGGCCACATATTCTGGTGTGCTCTAGGTGAATTGCAGATCACTGATGAGTTCCAGGTGAGGAGTGCGGACACTGGCGTGCTCCAGGTGAGGGTTACATACACTGGCTGTCTCCAAGCGAGGGGCACAGACAACACCGGGCTCCAGGGGAGGGGTGCAGACACTGGCGGGCTTCAGATGAGGGGTGCAGGCAATCACAGGCTCCAGATGCGGGGAACAGGCACCACCGGGCTCCAGTAGCGTTATGCGGGCCTTCATAGCCAGCGTTATGAGGCCCTTCAGCTACAAGGCGTCCGTTCAGCTTGAAGAGGCATATCCATCTTCGCAGGAACCTTCCGGATTTTCCAAAGTTTCCTCCAGCTTTAAGGAGACCCTCTTCACAACCCAAGAAACACCCCTAGCTCCTAGCTGGTCATCTACCTCTCGGGAATCACTCAGCTCTCAAGAGCACCTCAAGTCCTCCAAATTCGCTGCGGGCTTCCATCTCCAGGACATATTCGCGTGCTGAATGGTCCGTCAAAATCTTGAGATCGCTAACAATTTCAAGTTCCCAGGGCATTATATCTCCCAGAGCATCCGACCTCCAGGCATCATTATCTTTCCAGAAGCAATTCAACTTTATTTTTATCAGAGATAATAGAGGCTTATGGGGCCATAAGAGCGTCCCTGTAGTTTTAAGAGACCCTCCTACTTCAAGAGTCCCACTAGACTCAAGTGGAAGTATGCTGCATTCGGTGAGGGCCCCGGCTGAGCTAGGGTGGCTGGAGAAATATGGTGGGCGGGCGGGGACCCCGGCTGAGCTGGGGTGGCTGGATAAATACGTTGTGTAGGCGAGGGCCAGGTTTAGAGGGGGTGGCTGGAGAAATGTGTTGGGAAGGCCCAGCTGCCTGGCGAAGTTTTCCACCACCTGGTGCTAAAACAGACGCCCTGTAATCCCAGAATCCATTCGCCTGACCAGAGCCTTCCGTACCAATCACCAGCTCAGATTTCTCCCGCCGGGGCATTTCACGTCACACAGTAACAGCACATGTGACGTCACATGTATGGCAAAACGCCGGAAATTGTAATGGAAATGCTTAGTGACGTAACTCACGTGGCAAAGGCTGTAGACATATGAGATAGGCATCAAACGATTGGAAGACGCTTCCAGAGTCAACATCGTCGTGAAGCGTCATCAGCAGACATAATACTGATGGCGCCGCAATGGTGGTGACCTTGCGAAGGAACACCACCAGAGTTGGCTTGCTATGATTAGTGCCATATTCCAGTTTCTAAAGGAGGTAGAAATAATTTCCAAAGGACAAATATGAACAGCATTGGAACAGGCCCTATTATGATGTGTAGGTCGTTTTATTATCAACTCATTTCACCACATTTGACTACTTGGCCATCAAAATGAAATTGCCACTTATAATAAAAAACTGTAATTGTACTTCTTGTAATTAAAAACGTCATACATTCTGTGTAATGCGCGGGCAATTTCCAATGTTTTTAACTGAACGAAAATTGAACGTGCTACATGTTGATATCACTTGAAGAGCTTCAATGCAGTTTTAACTCTGTCATTTTTGCACTCAATTCCATGATTTGTGCCCCAGTGTCACATTGTATTAATTGAAATTGTGTATCAGATGTTGTACGCTAGCGAATTAATTTCCAATTGTCTGAAATGGACGTTGATAAAATCAGCTGCCCTCTGGTTCCATATTCTACTACTCTTATAGATTTCTAAGACTGCCATTTTTGCACCTTTTAAAATGAAGCTTTCATGCAATATTGTGGTTCTGGTATGGCTCTATGTGCGTCAAGCGCCGGAATTTGCTTCCCAGAGGATCCGTTGGGCCACCGAGCGGCGTCCCGGTAAAAAGCATAGTTAGAGCCTGGATGAATACAAAGGAACACCGGCTCTTCTCCACCACAAAATGTGTAGAAGCAGTTCACAGTTGTAGATACATTCTTTTCGTTCAACACCCACAAGCGTATTGCTGTTAAACAATATCGAGGGAACCTATCGGCCTCAACCTCAATGCTGGCTGAAATCATGACAGGCACATTGCATATCGCTTCAAATATGAAAATTTGCCTCGGACTTTGGCGTTGGGGTCCATTAACGTTCAGGGAATGGATTCGTGCCCTCCTTACCATGAACGGCGGCGGTCGGCGGCGGCCCGCAGACTGTGGACGACGCGGTGGATGAATATCAGAAAATTGTTACATAAGACATTACGCAAAGTAGCAATATGTGCAATACATCATTGTAAGTGGCAATTAAATTTACATCTGATGCCAAGCCAATTATAATAAATGCACTTTCCATCATATTGTATAGAGAGAGATTCACATAAATTGTTATCATATTCTTCGCGCACACACCAGTGAGCATCCAGGGGCTCTTGTCGCGGGCGCATATTTAACAGTTTTTGAATGGCATCAGAAAACTATATGTTCTCTTTCTTTACTGGGGATCCCCGATGTCCACATTAACATCCCAATCAAGCTTTACCGATTGTGCCGGCACCTCATAGCCACATTTCAGAAGCATGACGTTAACACGATCACACAACTATGATTGGATAAACGGCCAAATGCAGTGGATGTATTTGTTTCAGTGTATGATTTCGGCGGCAATATAAATGTACTGACTCGCAATACCGACTTGCGCAGGAATGGCAAATGAGGACTGCCAGAGGTGGGCCGACTGTTACGGCGTCAAAGGTCCCGCGAGCTGCCTTCAAGGAAAGTGCGCCTGCGCCTATGGCTTTCAGCTCCACTTCGATACGTGCCTTCCGGCAGACGGTACAGATCTTGCGGACGCACAGATCTTCGGCGAAATGTCGACCGGGGTGCCGGATCCTGACAGTCTGCTCGCCAGCGTGCCCCAAACACCGCCGGCAGAGTGCGAGCAGAAGTGCCTCGCGACACCCAGCTGTCTGATCCTGAACACTACCACACTGGAGGAAGGCGATTGCTCGCTGTTCGCACGCCTCAAGTCGTACTCGGGCGGCGCGGGCACCGGCAGCACCTCGCTCCGTGCCAGGAAGTTCCCCTACTCAGAAGGTGAGCCTCCGGCTTACTTTCGCGTCCTCAACGTCGCGCCACCTGGCCGCAGGTTCGCCCTCATGCCCGAGCGGATGACTTCCAGCGAGGCGGACAGCACTTGTCGCCAGTTCGACTCGGTCCTGTACCCCGCCGAGAGACCGCGCGAAATCCAGGCGGTGTTCAGCCAGCTGCAGGATGCCGAACCGGTCGGCACGTATGTGCATGTCGGGCTCGACATGCTATACAGCGACACATATGTCTCCAGCAACAGCAAGGTGGTGACGGAAATGGACTGGGACAGAAACCAGCCGAACCGTTTCCCGAAAGATAAATGCATCTTCGTCAATGTGCTCCATGGCTACCGTCTTCACGACGGGGCGTGCGACCACCGGTTCGCGTCCGTTTGCGAGTACCTCGGCGCGGCCGTGCCTGTCGTCCGCTGGCACAATGAGAATCAGCACCTGACCGCCGACCTGGGCGCCGTGTACGACGTGAAGGAGGTGCGCTACACTGGCGCGGACGACACTGCCCCGGGCCAGATGAGCGTCTCCGTGTCGGTGGTGCTCGGCGAGGAAAAGTTGTGTGTGATGGCCGCAGCCGCGCTGGCGGCGCCGCCCAGACGCAGTCGGCGACTGATCTGCGGCTCGCCCTCCTACGGCCGCTACGTGCACCTGCGCTACGACAGCAAGGTCTCCATCGATGGCGATCCTGCCGTGTACGGCACCTGGCTGTACACCTGAACAACACTACAACGGCGGCGGCATATCGCTCGCCTGGACGGAGCCACCACTCTTCAGCATGCTGGATGCGTCCACACCGCAGGTCACCGTCTGCTGACCCTGACTGAAAGCCACAACCGTAGTGCACCCGAGATTCGGCTGCGGAAGATACATGTTGATTTATGCGCGGATTTGGCATATCAAGATGTGTTGCTGTTCAAAAACGCCACCACAATATCTGCAGTCTGTCTGAAGGAACGGACGAGGCTTTGCTTGGTAGCCTAGCCTGAACGTGTGAAATCTCGAGATCGCCAACTCACAAAAGAAAAGGAGAAATAACAACGTTGGCATTCGAACGCTGTGTGGAAAGGTGTACTCCGATTTGGATGTGCACGACCGAGGAAGCAAGCAGCATTTCAGGCTTGTGCGAAAGGAAAGTGTGGGCGTGAGAGGGGAGGAGCCTGATAGCATACTGCCGCTGATATGCGCCTGTAATGATAGTTACCCGTCCCACGTGCATCGTATCGTCACAATTAAATGTTAGCAAATAGCGGCACGCTTTTTGTTCACACTTTATCCCGGCGAGTAGCGCAACAATCCTCTCTGTTTCATGTGCGCGTGCGGTATCACCTTTGTCCCATTATCTGCACTAGCGTTGGCGCGGCCGAAGCAGTGGCGAAATGTGCGAAATTTAGGACCGCCTGCGGCCGAAGCAGAGTGCGAGGCTACGAGCTTGGTTCCCACCGAGGTCACGTGGGAAGGCAGCCGATTGTCAGCGTCAGCCCGCAGACACCACGCCAGCCGGTGTGACATGAACACAGCTGATGAGGTACGGGGTTCGATTCCCCGCAATGCCCGTCCTTGTCCGGGTGAGATGCAGGCGGCGTCATACGGCCTCAGCTGCTGAGTACGTTGTAAGGCCACAATCCAATTTTAGCACAGCTGATGTGACAGCCGATATCACATGTTCTCACACTGACACATTGTGTTGGTGAAGGAGCTGCTGACAATGCGTGCGCACCTATCCTCCGCTTGCTGTAATAAAAACGTCTGCGTCATCAATCGCCGTCTCTCACCATCGCTCATATGTGGCAGCAGAGGTAGCGCGGATGATTGGCAGCTCACCACCTATGGCATTCTGCCCCAGCTGAGGTAGCGCGGATGATTGGCAGCTCACCACCTATGGCATTCCGCCCCAGCTGAGGTAGCGCGGATAATTGGCAGCTCCCCACAGGTGGGGTTAGGTTAGGTTAGGTTAGGTTAGGTGCTATAGGTCTATAGCATTCCGCCCCATGACGAGGTTGCCGGCTACACTACAATCAGATCTGACCAGTCGCAACACACCTCAGTCAGAATAAACAACCGGTGAGACTAAAAGTCGACGTTGGCTCCTTGGCTCCTTGCTCGCTGAGATTCAGCCTGACGGTGAGGTAGAAAGAGGAAGGGTGGACATCTTTGCAGCTTTGTAGTAACAGGTTGTGTTCGAATTTCACCGAATCTTGGCTGAACAACACCTGGGATTGAGATAGTTAACATCAGTCTCATACTAAATCTCTCATCTCTCATGCTCCTCTCTCTCTCTCTCTTTCTCTCTTTCTCTCTCTCTCTCTCTCTCTCTCTCTCTCTCTCTCTCTCTCTCTCTCTCAAAGGGAGAGGGCTTCCCGTCTCGCAGGAGCGCTTGTTAACCCCCGACGTGTCGTGTGGCGGGGGGGTTAACTTTCTACATCGCCCCCAATATTTTTCCGCGGATAGTGAAAAGCGATATGCGGAATCGCGCCTAAATTTGATTTGCCTCTTCCCACATAGATTCGGACATGTGTGAAAATTTTGCTATCAAGTCATTCACGGCCACCGAGTTAATCAAGCTGAAGTGAAGTCACCTAAAAAAAAGTTCAAACAGTTGCCACTCTTTACGAATGAAGATATTGGAATGGAACTTTCAGCGTTTGCTAATCTTTTGGGACGCAACAAAATGCAACAGAGGAATTGTTGAAGTTGTGCATTTTCATGGCTTATTTGTTATCTATTTACCTATTGGGAATGAAATTAGATATTCTGGCTATTGTAACATTGTTCATTTTTACTTATGTTATGTGGCTCTCAGCCAACAGGAATGTGACCTGTGATTCAGCCCACCGGTGGTGGCGACTGTTGTCAGAATATTGTGACTGGACCGTGAAACCCAAACGCCTTGGTACCGACCAGGCATCCGTTTTAGATAGCGCTACATACCGGACTACGCCCCAAAAATGTGCATCACTTCCGTATGATGTGACGTCGAACTTGGCCGGCCATGTTGGCCGGAGGTGTGCCAAAATGTGTGTCGCCAATCGCCGGCGCGCTATGGCGCCCCGTCACTAATGCGGCAGCCAATCACGGCGCCCGCAGGGTAAAGCCATCTCCCGGCTGGGGTGCCAAACGTGAGATGAGAGAGTACTTACCGGCTAGCGCGAGCGTTCAGATCGTACCTGCTGTTGAAACTCGTTGTTGTGGTGTCGACAGAAGGTACCAAATTGCTGTCGGCACCGGTCACTCTTCGGCCCTTACTTGCACTAACGTACAAATATAACGTTATAAGCTCCGCCGTACTTTGAACGGGCGTTATCGCTACGCGAGCCAACTAGATTTCACGCCGCCAACGAAGACTTCACTACGGCCTATGGTTAGCAATTTGTATGTGTTTAGGTTTACTTAAAACATCGTTTCTCGGTGTGTTCTATCCATTACAAAAAGAAAAGTTAATAATAGAAAATCCAAAGTGTTACAAACTAATAAAGACAACAAGGGTGGGCGAACATTTTCGAGGCCAAGGTCCATTTCGGCTTCCCTTTCTGATTCCAAAGAGGGGGGGGGGGGGGGGGGGGGGGGGGGGGGGGGGGGGGGAAAAAGTGGTAGGGGAGGGGGGGGGGATCGACTTGTTGCCAGCCGGGAAACAGCGGAGGGGGGCCGGGGAAGAAAGGGAGAAAAAATTTGTTTTGCCGGGGAGGTTGGAAGGCCTTGGGGGCCCCCCCCCCCCCCGGGCAGGGGGGGGGAAAAAAAAAAAAGTGCGCAAAATTTTTTGGGGTCTTTGATTAAAACAAACACAAAAAGTTTCGTGTTTTTTTGGGGGGGGCTTGGTACGCTTGCGCAGGCCGCGCATAATCACCAAGGAAATTGATCGCCGAGAATTAGGGCCGGACGCGAAAGCCTGGCCGAGGTCCTGCAGCAACGCTGTCCGTAGCGACGGTACACCGCCACCTTCCACTTTCCCCCCAAAAAAAATTCCATTAAAGAAATAACAAACGTTCTGGGGGGGGAAGTTTTGAGCGGACAATGCACGTTCACCCCCACCTCCCCCAAATGTATAGGCTCCTTTTAGTTTCGGTCCCCACCCCCTTTGCCCGGTACATATTTTTCCCGTCCCCCCCCAAAAAATGAAGGCACAAGGTGTCCCAGTTAATATTGCGCCAGAGGCGATAGGTGAAGGACGCCCGGCGACACCGCAGCCCGCGGAAAGGCACGCGCACAATGATTGCAGTCTGAACGAAGAAGGTTGGTATTCATATCGCCCAGGCAAAAGGTTGGCTTGCCGAGACTGACTGCGGCACGCAGCTGGTCTTGTAGCTCGTCCAGGCCGTCAGACACGTGCTCCGATGGCGGGCGGTAAACCACGCCCACAGTGACAGCACGGCGTCCCCCGCCACTCACAGACACCCACAACGTCTCGCAGGACGAACCGGTACTTGAGAAGGTCAGCATCTTCATATTGAAGCTTGCCTCACATAGGATGGCGACGCCACCACCTCAGGCTGATTTGAGGGGATACAATGTTGGAGGTGATTTCTTACCCTACTCGTCGTGCGCTTTTCGATGATGACTCATTCGTTCTCGTGCGAGGCTTGGTTTGGAGATTAGAGGGTGGGGGATGTATAATGACCTCCCCCAAGACGGGGTGTTTGGATTTGACCGGAATGACGGGAGGGTTAACACGCGTACCGAATGGGCGGGACAAAATCCGCCCACCCTTCCTGTTCTTCATAGATATCCCATAAACAAGCAAGAATACTGTCATGCAATCTTGTCCCGTTGTTGCACATTGATAAGCGCATCGCATGCAAAAACCAATTTGTGAAATCTGCTTGTAAATAATGGAACTGCGTGGTTGCAAAGTCGATCGACCGACCGCCATCAAGGTTTCGTCGGAACGGTGGCGAGGGCAGTGCGGCACGCGGGCCGATCGGTCGACCTCATTTAACCCTGAAGGCATCGACCTATGTTCGTACAAATTATTATGTGGAGAGGTTACCATAGCCGTAGTGTTCCGTGCAAAATTTGTGTTTTCCGTTCCAGAGTTTTCGAGATCTAAGAAGAGGTGGAATCCGTCGCCTTCCCCTGTTTCGCATTTCGTGAGAGACATTCCGGTGTACGTATAAATTGACGAACATGTGCCAGTCCCTACCTCAACCTCCATGTGACTGCTACCTAGCTTCATAGCCCTGCTCCATCGCTATAGCAATTATCTTCCCTTCGCTGATCCAGCGTCCCAAATGGTCCCGAACCTAGCTTCATAGCCCTGCACTGGTGCTACGGGAACTTTGAGACGCATCAGAATGAATCGATGGATATGCGCATGGCGTCACAATTAGCTGATGTCGTCTTTATTGGAGTCGATCGGGGCGATCGAGGTCAAGTTCAAGAGTGCGTCGCAGCAGGCTAGTGGCGGCGCTGTCGTTTTAGCGAGTCAGTTGGCTACCGCTGCAACGGCAAACACGCCGTCAACATTACCGCCATCACGACCCCGTCAGTTGGACGTCCGGATGACGACTTAGTCAGCTGATGACGTCACGGTTAGTTGACGACACCATGGTCAATTGATGACGTCATGGTCAGTTGATGACATCACGGTCAGTTGATAACGACATAATCAGTCGATGACGTCACGGTCCGTTGATGACATCGAGGTCAGTTGATAACGCCACAATCAGTTGATTGCGTCACAGTCAGTGGATGACGTCACGGTCAGTTGATGACGTCACGGTCAGTTGATGACGTCACGGTCAGTTGACGACGCCGATGACGCAGCAGGCGAGCCTGGCACCGGCGTGTCCGGCGGTGAGGCTGTCGCTGTGACCTTCCAGGCCGAGGTCATCTTCGCCCGAGTGAATCACGACGGCCCGGCCCAAGATGCCGGCGTCCCCGGCGAACTGGTGGAGGGAAGCGGACGACATCAACGCTGCTGGCGGTAACATCAGCTGCAATGCTAGAACTGTCGACAACCACAACCCTTCCAGCACTTCCAGTTCCTTGCGCCCGAGAAGACTGGTGAACACCCCTCGTGGCATAATTGGGGACTGTGAGTTATGGATTGTTTCACACACTTGAGCTCATTGGCACACACATGTTCATACGTATGCCCCCCCCCCAAACACACGAACACACACATCCCTAAGCTCACATGAATACACACGAACACACACACACCCACATCTGAGTGTATTGTTTCGCGCACATGACCTCAACATGCAGAACAGCTATGCATTGAGTGCGTCAGTGTGCCTCACACCTGAATTTGAGTGTCGGTGATATTAAGCTCACCATTGAGTGTGTCACACACCTGGAGTTGAGTGTGGGTGATGTTGAGATCGCCACTGAGTGTGCTGCACACCTGGAGTTCAGTGTCAGTGATGTTGAGCTCACTGTTGAGTGTGTCACACACCTGGAGTTGAGTGTCGGTGATGTCGAGCTCACCGTTGAGTGTGCCACACACCTGGAGTTGAGTGTCAGTGATGTTGAGCTCACCGTTGAATGTGACACACACCTGTAGTTGAGTGTCGGTGATGTTGATTCTGGCTCGCCGCTCCGTGTCAGCAACAATGTTTCCCAGGTCACCCACGTGACGCATCGACGCCGACGGTGCGCCGTGGTGCTTCCCTGTTGGTCAGGTCAGATCAGGTCAGGTCTTGTGAGGTCACATCAGGTCGCATGAAGTAATGTCAAGTCGCATCGCCTCAGATTTGGTTACCTGAGGTCATACAGGGTTGTGCATGATCAGTGTAGGCCACCTGATATCAGGTCAGGTCATGCACCAGAACACACCGGCGCCTACTGCAACGTTCTCTGTTGTGCATGTTCTACAGGCTCATGTCCTTTTTTAGCGGAACAGTCTCGCCATTCCTATCAGCTGTTGTGCTACCTGCCGGCACGCGTCACCTGGCGTCGATCAAACGGTGCCAGACGGTGCCCTACTCAGTTCCTGCAGGGGCTAGGGCTCCGCCGGTATGCTTCCCCTTCAAGTAGCCCCGCGCAGAAAGACGGCCAGCCGATTCAAGTCTGGGCAGTTGGCTGGCCACGCATGCTCTGCCCTCAGCGAGAGATCACACTGTCCCGGAGCTGATCTTGTGTCAGTTTGATGTTCCCTCAAGAGGGGGTGGGGAGGGGGGGGGCGCCATCCAGCGGGCGCCCTTGGATGACGGCTGTGTCGGCGCATTGCCGCTGAAATGCCGAGACGAGGCGTGTGCGGGTCTTGTGTGCCTCAGTGCGTGCACGTCCCGTGGCCGTACCCGCTTCAAACCAGAAGTAGCCTAGCTGACGCAAGTGCTGCTGAGCTCACGCTAGGCTGTGTACCCTGGGCCGTGTCTCTCCGCTACAATTGCTGGTGCTCTTCTGACCCGAAAGCGGTTGTTCCGACTGTTCACGCAGTAACCCAAGTGAAGTGGGCCTAGTCTGAGAGCCAGATGCCGATAGGAACTGAGCGGCAGAGGCGGTGGCCAAGTGGTGTACAGAGTTGAATAAAGTCATGCTAAAAGATGCGCATGTGAAACGAAGAATTTCATTCTAAGTATGCATTTGTGTGTACACATATGGAACGAATAAAGTGAAAACAACATTACCCATCCCTCAATCATTTTAGAACACTTTCGGGCCTGGCCTCTACCCTCCCCGAACATGTGGGTTGTGTAAGAAAACACGCACGACCCAAATAATCTTCTATCTTGTAGTGCATATGTCCGCATATCATTTTCTTGAAATCCGAAAGCTTTTTTACCGTGAGAAAAGCAAAAGGCCCTGATATTACTACGAATGTTAATTTCTTTTCTCGATTGCATCCATAGTTTTCGAACAAATGACGGGCTTTTGTCAACAAACACAACCAGGCCGCGATGTGTTTGGGCATCCTAATGCTCAAGGTCGCATCTAGTTTTGATTCTGTTACTATCTCAAGGACATTGGCACGGTCAGAGTGAAAATGCCCACGTCATTACATGACATCATTATTTGCTATACTGCGGCTCTAACTTCGGATAAAATAATGAGCTTGTGTTGAGAAATACCACAGTACAAAGACGCATCTGCATTTTGTGATTCCTTAAATCAGCATATGACTTTGATCGCATTCCTATGCTTGTGGAACTTTGAGATAATCAAATAACTACACTATTACCCAGTACGATAATATTTTTGATTTCCCCTATGCTAATCCACTGACAAACATTTCCTTAAGATACCATCCCAAGCAGTTCCTTGCCAGTATTGTGTTCGTACTTGCCACTGGTGGCGCTAGTTGTCCCCCTGGCCGTCGTCGACCCGCATCGTCGTGCACAAAGCGTTCCGATATGTTTTTATATCACACTTGGCGAGGAACCACTTGCCCAACGTTTTGTATTTCTCGATGTTCTTCTTGCAGAGTTTCTGTTGTGTTTTCATTGCTTACATGGGAATAGCCCACGATCTTCTTTTAAAGCTGCTTTTTGCTGTTCAAAACTCTTCTTTCAAAACGTACAACGACATTCTTACACTAGATAATATGCAGTTGGATATATGAACAACACCATAGTTTCAAGACTGAATATTTACTGCCATGCACATTGGAATATAAGATCATAAATATGTTTTGCATATATAATGCTAATTTTACGCTAATACTTCTAGAACGGCAATGTTATGTACTTTTCCAAATATATTTTATCAGTTATTCATTCAGCAATAATTAAATGATACAGCAATAACTTTCAGAGCTCTAGAGACGACGGAAAGTCCGTCACTAATTGCGCCATGCCAGGGAGTATAGGTTCGTTTTGCTAGCCGTCTAAACCGTGATGCTATATCGTGAACAATTCACACATGCGTGACCACAATACCACCATAACTAGCACAGGAACGAAGCTTCTCGGCAAGCTTCAAAAAGTTAAGTCCATACACTTTTCACGACTCGCAAGGGTAATTACTGATGCATAAATGCCCTGCATTCATTCTTGTTGGGTTCTCGGACGAGCGACGTTTCAATTATGAGACGACGCGGGCGCCTATCAGCTGACGTGCTCTCACCTAACGGGTTGAAGTGTCCTCTGGCGGTGGCGCACCTGTCCGCCGTGCTGCCGACCTGATGGGTTCTCCGACCTGACGTGCTCTCACCGAATGGGTTGAAGTGTCCTCTGGCGGCGGCGCACCTGTCCGCCGTGCTGCCGACCTGATGCACGTGCAGACCGTGCCGGCCGCGACTGAGACCTGCCAACGGCACGACGACAGGCTACATACCGGGGAACACACAGGGCTACATACCGGGGAACACACAGGAGTACACCCCTGGGAGCATACCTGGGTACACACCGGGGAACACACAGGGTTACATACCGGGGAACACACAGGAGACCACACCGGGGAACACACAGGAGTACACACCGGGGATCACACCGGAGTGCATCCCTGGGAACACATCGGGGTACGTCACTGGGAAAACACAGGGGCATACGCCGTGGCACACAACGAAATATACGCAATATGAAACACACTAGTGTACATACCGGGATACTTTTGAGTACACATAGAGTACACCTGGGGGTACACTCCGACATATGCGGGGTGTCCCAGTTGTCTCCCGGCAACCATCCTAGTTGCCTCCCATTTGCCTCCCTTTTGTCTCCCGACCATTATCCAGCTGTCTCCCAGTTGTCTCCCGGCAATCCTAGCTGTCTTCCAGTTATCTCCCAGCCATTATCAAATTGTCTCTCAGTTGTCTCCCTACAATCCTACGAGTTTTCTCCCAGTTGTCTCCAGAAAATCCTCCAGCTTTCTCCCAGTTGTCTCTCGGAAATCCTATCTATCTTCCAGTTGTCTCCCAACTATTCTCAAATTGTCTCCCAGTTGTCTCGCATTTTTCTCCTGACCATCCTCCAGCTTCGTCCAAGTTGTCTACCGGCAATACTAGCTGTTTCGTAGTTGTCTCCAAGCCATTATCCAGTTGTCTCCCAGGTGTCTCCCAACCATCCACCAGTCGTCTCCCAGTTGTTACCGGTTACGATGCCGTTCACGGTGATGGCGGCTCCAGATCTGCTGAAGATGATGGTGCCTCGTACTCGGGATGGGTCTGTAGGTCCCTGCAGTTCACACTGGGCCGTCCGCACCACCACAGCAGACACAGTCTGCAATAACGTCATCAGCAGCTCGACTCACAGCAGAACGTGCTGTAAAAATCATTTCGAGACTGCGATGTTGTTCAGAAATGTGAGGAATAGCTTACGGGAAAAACTTTGAATACAACACCAATTATTTCATTGTAAGTGCATTTGCTTCGTTCATGCAAATTGAAGTATGTTTCGTTTGAACAACAGTGAACAATTGAAAGTTCACAAACGAAACAAAGTTCGACAACTCTAAAGGTGTGTGTGCTCATATCTAACCGGGAGGTTTTTTTCACCGGCATGAACTCCAGATTTCTGTTTTGAGTATTTTACATACTGTTGAATTTAACTGTTCCATTAAAAAAAAGAATTTTAGTCGATGTCGCCCATTGCTAAAATAAACACGTTGCTGAAGAGGGGGGGGGGGCAGGAGCTACAGTAGTTTCACACTACATTTCACCTAACGTCCTTTAATACGCTTAATAGTTACAATAGTAAGATTCGCTTAATTTAAAGTCGCCCCGAAAATACCGGAAATGTTCTATGCCTGGATGCCAGAATGATGAGTATTGCCTTCAAGCTTTGCTGGCTGGCGTTGCAACTCGTAAGCGAGCGGAATGCACGGCAATAACTCGGCGTCCGTGCAATATATTGCACCGGTGCATGCCAACAAACATAGAGTGACGTTCCCTGACGAGTCCATAAGACTTGGGGTGGGCTAGCCTGACGATGGCGCGCTCCATGACGAGCCCTTCAGACTTGGGGTGGGCTGAGTGACGGTGGCGCGCTCTACACAGCGCAAGTCAGAGCTCCTCGACCTCCGCTCCCCGGCTGGATTGCGACAGCATGTGCGCCATCCGAAGCGTGGAGCCGTTTTCGAGTCCGACCACGATGAGGTAGTGTGTATTGTGAGGAATGTTCAGGGCGGCGCCCCGTTGATCACCAGGACCTGAACTTCAACTAAAAGTGGGCGGACTTTGCTGGCCTGAGATGATCATTGCAACTGCTACCTTGGTCCATATTTGATGGCATCGAGGAAGAGGAGGCAGTTCCCAAACTTTAATGTGTATTAGAAGTGTTCATCAGCAACTTTATCCCTGTTGCATGCACTAAGCGTAGATGTCCCCTTTGCTAAATCAGGAGCCAAGAAACACACTGCGGAAGAATTAATTAGCATATTGTAGAATCAAACACGACAGATGTCCGGAATTTGCCGAGGGTTTCCGTGAGAAGAGGAGTAATTTAAGTTTAAGTTTCATATTTTGTTCCGAGACGAAACTTAACGACATCAAATATATCGACACCAAATATAGGGAGTATCTAAGTGCACTTGCATGCGTGTTCAATTTGGGGGTACAACGCTTGATTATCAGGGATGCGTGCATGTTTTAATATCCATGACATCAAGCACGCTTGTAGTTACTAATGGACAGGAGTGAATATTGAACGTTTCGAATCTAATATAAAACTATTCGCTGGAACATCTCTTGCCCTGTAATATAACCAACTCCGTTTTTTAGGTTCATTGCCAAGCTGTGTTGAGAACGCACAGCATCGGCGACTGTGAGTGTATGCACAACACATGCTTTCAACTGTGACACTTTATCGAGTGGACTGACGTGAATACCCTAGCGGCTTATCTGACTTGCATCCTGCGATATATCCTGTGCGGTCATCCATCACATCAAAAACAAAGTGCGTCCCATTATTTAACCCTGGACTAGACAGTGCATAAGAGAACATTCTCAGTCGATCACACGTTGGTAACGATTCTGAACACCAAAGAGAGTCCGTTCTGCACCAGAGCAGATGTGTTTCATGAATTTTGTTCGCCTCCCCTCAGTGGTTTTTCGCCTGTCGTTCCCTAACCATTTGTGATAGGAGCGCCAAGTTCGGTGGCATATCTTAACGTCCCATTTCGACCTCCTGCCAGCTAAATCACAGGCGGCTCCAGGAGAGAATATTGGGAGGAACCTACGGTGGATTTATTTTTTGGCGAAAACAGGGACGCATCTCCAACTAAATACATACATGCATTGTTTTCCTTTTCAGGTGACTATGATTTGTAATTCACCTACCCATGTTACCGTGCTTGCCTAGGGAACTGACTATGTGGACCCTAATCATGTCAGGGGCGGATCTAGAGGAGGACAAATGTGGAACATGTGAACAACTTCCTCAAAGCTTTGTAGGTTACGTAGCCATGGCAACGTTGGGATTGTGACTGGTGAATTCAGGATAAGCGATATTCATGCATAGTAAGATGTGGCGGAGCCAGACAACTTCCAATGGCGGATCCAGGTGGTGACTGGGTATCTTCAGGACGTACCTTATTCAAACCACCGCAAGCAATGGCGCGACAAGTGTGACACTTTCGCAATAGTGGATCAAGAATGATTAGTTAATTCAGGACAAACGATCATAGATGATAAACAGCACGCAGTGGCGGAACAAGGATGTTTTCCAAATGGATAATGATTGTAATAACCGCCCCACTGAGGCCCCTCGAGATCCTCCCCAGTCTAATTCCCTGGCGACGCCTGTGGTTAAAAACCTCACGATGCGTGTTGATATTATGCGAGGATGACCATAAGTAAGCAAGTCCTTGAATAAGCCATCAGTAAGTCCTTGAACTGTCATAAATGTTCCTGCAGTAAGGTCATGCGGCGCTGCATACTGTGTGGTGAGACGTCTGTATTTTATTCGTCGCCAAAGTAATACTGATAATTTCTGTGCATTTTCATTTCCATTGATGCGAGCACCTCCTCGCCCGCCACGCTTGTTGAGAAGTGGGCGGAGTTTTGACCCGGTGGGGTACTGACCGGGTGACTTCTAGGTACCGAGTATGAGAAGTGGGCGAACGTCTGGTCCGCTGGTGGGGTACTGACCGGGTGACATTTGGGCATCAAGTAGGAGAAGTGGGCGGCTGATTGAACCCCTGGTGGGGTATTGACCGGGTGAATTCTGGGCACCGAGTAGTGGCCCACCAGACCGCCGACCACAGCTCCGACCAGCAGCGCCGCCGCCAGCAGCACCATCGGCCGGATGTCCACCATGGCGTGCCGCAGCTCCGCCGTCCCCGTCACCGGCACCGTCCGCCGCCAGCCTGACACTGAGCCGGCGGCCGCACTCGCCAGCCGCCGCCGCCTCCACCTCCGCCGCAGCTGCACCCTACCGTGGTCTGCCATCTCCCCAGCCGCCGCCGCCTCCACCGTCTGCCGCCAGCTGCACCCCTGACCGTGGTCTGCCATCCCCCAGCCGTCGCCGCCTCCACCGTCCGCCGCCCTCACCCCCCATGGCTGCCATCCCCCAGCCGCCACCGTCTGCCGCCAGCTGCACCCCTGACCGTGGTCTGCCATCCCCCAGCCGTCGCCGCCTCCCAGCCGTCGCCGCCTCCACCGTCTGCCGCCCTGACCGTGATCTGCCACCTCCCCAGCCGTCGCCGCCTGCACCGTCTGCCGCCCTGACCGTGATCTGCCACCTCCCCAGCCACCTCCCACAAACTGTCAGCCTTACCGTAACCTGTCCCTCTCCCTTACCATTATATATTTATATATATATATATAATATATATATATATATATATATATATATATATATATATATATATATATATATATATATATATATATATCACAGATATATACAAATGTTCAGCTACCTCTCCGTATTATTAGTGCAATTAACATGAGCTTTTCAAGACGTTTCTCTTTAATTCAAACCCTCGATGGTATATATATATATATATATATATATATATATATATATATATATATATATATATATATATATATATATATATATATATATATCGTCGTGTATGTGATTATGTATTGGAAGCTGATATTTGGGCCAGTTATCAGTAACTCGCCTCGAGGAGATGGGCAAAGTAGAGCATGGAGGTACATTTCCGACAACCCAGCGGTGTCATAAGGGTTTTTGGTTCACAAATGTATGTATGGAGGCATGTATGTACATTTGCGATTGCCTTCCAAGTCACACTGTATGTTCAGACACCTTGTCAGACCAAGAAAATCAAACACTCCACAAAAACTAAAAGCAACGTGAAAGCAAAACGATGATGCAATGACGTGAGCTACAGGTGAGAACAGACAAGGCTAATGAACAGATGCCAATAATACAGACTTCGTGAGGATACATACTACGATTAATTCCATGCAACACGTATTCGGCACTGAACTTTCTCGGTAAGCCAGGGCTACATCACCTTCGTTTGAAATAATCTGCTGCGAAACGTTTAAAACTTTAAAAGCTTTGGGAGACGTTTAAAGCTTTTAATCGAGTTGTGCACTAATGACGTGCGGTGGAGTGTTCCCGATCCTTGCTTCCCTGTAAATATGTAGCAAGTTGCTGCCCCGTAAATGTGAACGTTAGGTTACCTCTCTACATATAGAATCATCCGATATTTGCGTGTGATACCCGCAAAGCAGTTCACTCAAATTGGAAGGATGCGTGTTAGGCTTGGATCGTTATCATCGAGTATATGACATTTGCACTTTTTGCGAATGCCACGTACATGGAATCGTTTTGCACCTATCGATACCATCGTTGACACTGACACCAAGGGGCATATCAGGTGCATACAAATTATCCCCCTCCACCATTTGCTATCCAACGTCATCAGGACCGTGGGCGACTGTAATAAGTGGTGCATAAGCGGTGCAGGGACATAACTGGTGCCTGCAAAGGGTCGCCGTGAAATGGGGGTGCCCAACATCTTTTATTTGCTGAGAAGTAAATGTGTGCCCATAAACCCCATTTTTGCTGCGAATTAGACATGTGCCCATACACTCTTTATCTGCTGTAAAGTAAATGCCCCCATAAACCCTTTAGCTGTTGTGAGGGAAATATATATCCATGCACGATTTATCTGCTGTGAAGTAAATATGTCCCCATACACTGTTTATCCGCTACGAAGTAAATAAGTCCCCATAAAACCTTTACCTCTTGTGGAGTAAATATGTGGCTATACACACTTTATCTGTTGTGAAGTAAACATGTCCTCATACACCCTTTATTTGCTGTACAATAAATATGTTCCCATCCACCGTTTATCTGCTGCGAAGTACATATATCCCCCATATACCTCTATCTACTGGGAATCAGATGTGTGCCCATATACATTTTATCTGTTGTAAAGTAAATATTTGCCCATACGGTCTTTATCTGCTGTGAAGTGAATATGTCCCTACACAACCTTTAGGTGCTGTGATGTAAATATATCTGAGCATGCACAAACCCATGAATTTTGAATTTAACTTATGAAACAGATCCAAGGGCCCTCCGCTCGCCGGGTGCTTCACAGCAAGCTCATCAACTGCCAATTAGCCTCGATCAACATGGACCGCTTGAATGCACTGCTCTCTGACTCCAGCGACCCCGACTGGCGAGGCACGTCAGCAAACAGCGTACCTGACGAAATACGCGTCGGCCCGCTAATTACCCCACGTGCCACGGCATCCATCACAGTCGAAGGCATGCGACGTTTTTTCCCTGTTTGTTTTCGGTTCACAACTGGTTCAGAGTGTTGTTTGTGATGTTGCCATGTAAACTGGCCGGTTGATCTCACTGCGATGTCTCTCGGGTCAGAGGTCGAAAACTTCGTTTACGTGGCCAGTGGTATGGAAGATCGGCGGCTCTTCTTGTCAATACCAGGTAAACAAATCACACGCAGCAGACTACATTACTTTACTGGCGCAAAAGACAACAACTGCATACGCCCCCTATCAATATATCAATTATCAATGCTTCAAGTCTAAGTTTCGTCTCGGAGCACGTTCGAAGTCCAATTATTTCTGGAGACAGCTAAGCTAAGTGATCTTGCTGACCGCAGCGTGAACAGAGTCACCAATCACAACGGCCGCGCGGCACGCTACACCTGATTTACACGTAGCACCTGGGCTACGTGCTACACCTGGTCTACGTGCTACACCTGGGCTACGTGCTACACCCGGGATACGTGCTACACCCGGGATACGTGCTACACCTGTGCTACGTGCTACACCTGGGCTACGTGCTACACCTGTGTTACATGCTACACCTGGGCTACACGCTACACCTGTGCTACATGCTATACCCGGGCTACGCGCTACACCTGTGTTACATGCTACAGCTGGACTACGCGCTACTCCTGTGCTACCATGCTACACCTGTGCTACGCGCTACACCTGAGTACGCACGCTACTGCAACTCCACCGTCCCGCACCTCGCACGACCACGAAGTGAGACTTCGCTGTCTCGCTGAAGCCGCACCTCTTCGCCGCCGATACCGTGCTGTGCCGGGGGAGGGTCAGAGGGAGTGGAGGCTTATCGCGCGGCTGGTGAGCTGTGAGCGGAGGTGGTGGTGTGCCGGTGCCGTGCCGGGCGATTGGCGCACGGCGTCAGTGGCGGCGCGGCGGTGAGAGCGGAGTGTCGGCGGTGAGAAAGAAGTGCCGGGCGCTAAGAGAGAGGAGTGCCGGGCGCTTGGAGGTGAGTGCCGGGCGGGAGAGAGGAGTGCCGGGGGTGAAAGAGGACGGCTGTGTGGGAAGGGGAGTGTCCGACGGTGAGAGGGGAGCGCCGGGTGGTGAGAGGAGAGTTCTGGGCGGTGAGAGTGAGTGCCGGGCGGTGAGAGAGTGAGCTGGGCGAGGATCTTGCATTGCAATCGAGGATTTTGCATGGAATGCGCTTATCAATTTGCAACATAATAACAATATGTCACTACAATATCCGTTCATGATATCGTCGCACAAAAGAAACAGGAGGGGTGGGCAGATTACGCCCCCCCCCCCACACATTCGGGTGCGCGTGTGGAGTATCCTGAGCTCTCTGATAACACGAAATGAACTACATCACCACCAATGTTTTCAATGGTATGTCAATGTTCCACTATGACCCTTGCATTTTGGCTAACATGCCGAAAAGGCCCGAAATTATCTCTTTAGTAAGTATTGTTCTGTTTATGGAAGATCAGGTCATTGTATAGGCCACACATATGATTAGTTTGCATGATTGTGATTTGCAAGCCAATTATCTGATGCAAAGGATCAATTATTACCCTCCTACCGATCCCCACAGGCTGCTAAGACATGGTTCAATTGCTCTCATCTTCGACATTTTCTCTCGCCTTTAGCCACATACACTTGCGACAGAAGTGCTTCCAGCGGTGCAGTGAAGCTCCTCTGCACTGAAGCATCTCTGATTGCAGAGGTGCAATGAAGCTCTACTAAGAGCTACACCATTATAACGATCAGCTAAACCCTCTAGCTAACTCGGCTTTGTTCTCTGCAGAGATCAAACGGTATTTGCTGGACTTATATCCGTGATATCCATTGTGTTTCGGCTACACGAATGAACATGTATTAGTTGGTGTGAGCATCATTGTGCTGTTGGGCCGGGGCAGGCTAATCATCTACAAAAAACCCTCCTCATGCAAAGCGCGGTCAGCTTTCGGCCTCGCCTTCAAAAGCGTTGTCCGTACCCTGGTGCAAATACAACTCCGCTGGCAATTGCCATTCCACCAGGTATATATTGTTGCAGACTGCGCTTCCAATTGAATGTAGGGAGGACCCATGCAGGGATTGCTATTATTCCGCTGCTGGGGCCGCCTCGGCTGGTTGCGATTCCAATGGAGCCGGAGTGTCCTCCGCCTCTGGAGCTTCCCCTGTTGCTGGTTCCTCCTCAGTTCCTCTCGTAGCTGGAGCTTCCCCTGTTGCTGGTTCCTCCTCAGTAGCTGGAGCTTCCCCTGTTGCTGGTTCCTCCTCAGTAGCTGGAGCTTCCCCTGTTGCTGGTTCCTCCTCAGTAGCTGGAGCTTCCCCTGTTGCTGGTTCCTCCTCAGTTGCTGGAGCTTCCCCTGTTGCTGGTTCCTCCCCAGTAGCTGGAGCTTCCCCTGTTGCTGGTTCCTCCTCAGTAGCTGGAGCTTCCCCTGTTGCTGGTTCCTCCTCAGTAGCTGGAGCTTCCTCTTCTGCTATAGCTTCTGCAGCAGCCTCAACCGCCGGTGTCTCCTCAGATGCAGTGGCGCCATCTGCGGGAGCGTCTGCCGCTAATGCATCATCGGCTTCTGCAGGGACTTCTTCTGCTGATGGTGCTCCGTCTGCTGGTGGTGTTCCTCCCTCGGCCGGTGGAGTTCCTTCCGCACCAGGAGCACCATCGCCCTGTGCAGGGACCGGCGCCAGGAGTGTTTCGATCTCGATGCCCCAGGATGAAAACACCAGCTTGGCGTCCTGTTCAGCCTGGGCTGCGTGCACGGTTGAAAAGTGGTTATGTTTCGTCACTGGTATGGCCAGTGGTATTGGCCAATAATATTGGCCAGTCGTAAGAATTCGCATAACATTGACGGGACATGAAACCATTCTTGAAAATGTTTTTGCGTCAGACGGGGCGTAAAAAAACACGTTTCACTGATGATGTCAAATAATTGTCAGTCATTCGTGTTCACCCGCCACATCTCTGCGGTCAGATCGTCACACAAGGTCTCGGGAGAAGGGGTTGTTGGACCCCTCTAACTTTCAAACTGAGCAGCAGTGCACGAAAGTGAACCGGTGACATCGGAGAGAAATCAACGAATATCATCCGAAAGTTTCCCCACGTTTTAGTTTTCAAATAGTTTTGAGGCCCAAAATAGGAGTTTTATTTTCTAGAAACATTGACTTTTCAAACACATTTATCACTTACATTTTTTGTCAAGGCACCGAATTAAAGCGCACGCAATTTTTAGCTACTTCCGCAGATCATAGCATGCAAATAGCCACATTGACCCATGACGGGCGAAATTGCTGGTGGAATTAGGTCACCGCGAGCTGACTTCAAATACAAAATCAAGACATACGTTTTATAAGAACAGCGAAATTATAATCATGTAGTAGGCTTCATTTCAATATATTTTCACGTGTATGAACCAAAACAAATTGCAAACCTTATTATAGGACAATTATCTAGGATGACCTTGACCTTGACTATGATTGATAGTTATGGTTCCATTGGGTAGTTTATGTGGTGGGATGAAAGCTTGATTCTATTTAGGCCATGCAAACTCGAGGTAAACGGTAAAAACACGAGTGTATACATAGGTTCTACCCATTTAGCACACTTTTTTCTTGACCTGGCCTAAGGTCACTTGGCGGAGGTCAATCAAATTTGATTGTGATCTTCTCCTGAAATTCATGCATGCATACCAAGGAAAATGTGGTTACACGAGCATGAATGTCGCAAAAATAGGAGCATTGATCCAAAACTGAATGTGGCCTTAGGCTACTGACCTGACCTCAAACATCAATCCGACAGACATGCTTGGTAAGTACTGCTAGATTGTACACACATGGCAATTTCCATTTCCATATCATTTCACTTAATGCTAATATGTTTATATGTAGACGGTTCATTTAGATGTTTAAATGATTTAGATATCGATCCTGACGCATATTTGGAGATGCTCTGTGACCTGAGCTAGATCAATGACTTTACATGACCTTAGGTTGAAATTTTCACATCGGATGCAAACGCGATGAAGAAAAAGGTACAAAAAAAATTATGGCGGTGCTGCGCGCTGCCGTTTTTCTCTCTACCACATATATAGGTATATATATATATATATATATATATATATATATATATATATATGTATGTATGTATATTGTTGACTCTCTAAGGATTAGTCGAGCGTCGCTGCAGCACGAGTCTGGTTACCTGAGTCTTTGGAGAGGTAGACTGGATCCATATTGGCGATGCTGGAGATGTTGGTGGCGCCGCTGTAGGCCAGCGCCGCAGCGTACACCGGAACAGCCACCAGCTCGGGGATTTGACTCTGACCGCCATCCAGACTGGCTACCAACTGTTCGGCGACCTGAGGTCAAGTTCCGGTCAGGCCACGGCCGAGTCACCCCATCAATATCGCGGCTCAATGTCGTGACGGTGTACAACACAGTCAACGTGAAACGGTCAGGACCACTGCATAAGCTGAGCCCATACCACCGACGACGAGGCACCGGTGGTATGGACGGGGTAAGTGTCGGGGTGTGGCACCGACGACGAGGTGACGGTGGTATGGACGGGGTAAGTGTCGGGGTGTGGCACCGACGACGAGGTGACGGTGGTATGGACGGGGTAAGTGTCGGGGTGTGGCACCGACGACAAGGTGACGGTGGTATGGACGGGGTAAGTGTCGGGGTGTGGCACCGACGACGAGGTGCTGGTGGCGTGGACGCACCTCTTCAATGAGTGTGTCCATTCCCGAGTGCAGGACCCTGAAGCCAGCGTCGGTCAGCTGCTGTGCTGCCTCCTCGCGGTCGCCGGGGAAAATGACGAACGCCACCTCCTCCGGTGGCGGCGCTGGTGCCGACCGGTACAGGTCGGGGAAGAAGGCGCGCAGTGCTGCCCACTGCCATCAGAGCCATCACATGTGAGCGGGGTGTGAACACACATCCTTAGCCGACGACTGAGTGGCCGGTGGGGGAGCACAATAGCATGGTTGCAAGTCGGCGGTGTAAGACAAGAGCGGTCTGTCGGTTGTCTCATTTGTTCTCAATGTGTCAGCTCTAGGAGAAAGGAAACACACCACTCGCCTGCCCCAGTACAGTTGGCGGTGTCCACAGGGCAGCGCTGAGCTCCCCCAGCAGCTCCTCCAGCTGCGACGCAATGGTCGGCTCCGGCTCCGGCTCCGCTTCCTCCCCCTCGGCTGGCGCCTCCCCGTCCGTGGGCGCCTCGCCTTCCGCCGGCTCCGGCTCCCCTTCTTCCGGAGCCGCGTCCGCTCCCTGCTCCGCCGCCTCGTCGCCGGCCGTCGAGTCCTCCCCGCGCTCCTGGCCCTCCTCGTCACCCTGCTGCCCCCCATCGGCGACCGGCGGCACTTCAGGTTCCGGCTTCAGCTCAGGTGGCGCCTTCGGCGCGTCGCCCAGGAACAGTGTGAGCCACCGGAACGGCTGGTCGTCGCTGAATTTTGAGTCGAAAATCGCCACCAGAGTACACTGCAACAAACAGATTTTATCCGATAAACATATTAGAACTATTTGTCTCAAAGCCTACATGGGTCAAGTGCTAACCGCTTACGTACCTACAAATAACACAGCCGACATAGCACACACACATACACATCATGACGGAGGCATGTGCTACTTTGAGCAGCAAATTGTGACGCATTAACGCAAATGATAGGTGAGTTTTTATGCACATCACAGACCCAGCCGATTACGTGTCATATGAAGGACGGAAAAGGAATAACGAATGAGACACATTTGAATGTCAAAGAATGGCAAAGAAGCATGGCCATGTCTCATTTTCTCCCTTCGATACCTACCTCCCCCTCGAGGAGATTTTCCTTGACAGCTTCTCGTTTTGCCACCAACTCGGGATCCTCCCCGGCGGCATCATCGCCGCCCTCGCTATCACCACCCTCCTGCGACGCCTCCGCCTTCACCGCATCACCCTCTTCCGAGGCCGGGGTGTCCGCCGCCTCTCCAGCATCAGCTTCCGCAGCTTCGCCGGGCTGGTCGTCAGCGCCCCCACCGTCCGCCAGCGGTGGTTGTGCCTCTGTCACTGCACAGGTGACGAGACGGTCAGTTATCGGTCGATGGCAGCCACAGTCCAGGTCCACTGTCCGCTGTGGTGGTGCAGACAGGGGGCGGTAGGACGCCACGCCCACTGACAGCACGGCTGCAGCCGACCTGTTCGCCGTAGTGGTGAAGGCGGTAGGACGTCACACATCCGCCAATTGAAAATATGTTGTGTCGCCTTACGAAAATTAGTCCACATTATGTTTGTTTATTGGGTGGTTCTCGACGCACGATCACGGCTAATGGCGTCGCCCACACCGTTTCGCCGGTGGTCTGCGGGATCGGGAAATGTCCTGAGTGGTGCGAGTGTTGAACCCGGGACCTTTGGTACCCAGAGCTCAACACCTTAACCACTCGGCTATCCCCACCTCAGTCAATATCACCTTGTGTCGCCTAAGGGAGAGGGTAGGGATGCGACGCTCCAATGCCCAGCTTCTTAGCTATTCATGCATCCAATCCATGCATGCATCCATGCATGTATCCGTGCATGCATCCAAGCGGTTGGAAATTGTAGGTCTGGCAAGGGAGGGTCAGTTGGCAACTGATAGGATAAGGCCGGCGACGCGACAACGCGGTGCGTAGCGATGTATCAACACGCGTACCTGGGGAGGGGGGGGGGATGCGTCCGCCACTTCTATTTCTCGACGACATGTCGTAAATCGATGGTGATATCGTAATTAAATCTTGTGGCTTGGTTGAAAAGGATAAGGGATGCAAAATATGCAAGTATCCAAAAAAGAACAAAAATCCGTTGGTGAATATAGCAACGGCGGGGAAGCAAAGATTCCACCGACGTGCCGCTGAGCGCTCAAGGTCACAACTGTTTCGTCATTGCGGTGGTGCGGCGACGCGATGTAGCGACCGATCTCAATCTCATTTGTCTCTGAAGGCACTGATCTACGGTCATGAAATTTATACTGAAGCGAGATCCCTGTCGCCATAATCTGTCAGCCAAACTATGTGCGTCTAGCTTCAGCAGTTTCCGAGATCTAATGGGGAAAATGCGCCACTACGTTGCGCGTTATTCGATAGCCCTCGATATACACAATTGCTAAACTATCGATCAAAATTCTGCTGCTGGACTGTTTCTCTGATCGGTAGTCAGGTTTCATGCCTGACCTCTAGGTTCTGCTTAGGTCCCTAGGTCCATAGGTTCTACATAGAGGATAGCATTGTTCCAGAAAGTCACCCCAGCAAACATTCGGGCTATTTAGAATTAAAAAAGCGTATTAATTGAGCCTTGTCACTGTTCAGCAGCATTATCAAGACCTCATCGTCCTATCCCTCCAGTGGGATGAGCAAGACCAATGGGTGTATGATCCTGAACTTCGAGAACCACGGGAAAGGAATTATATATGGCGTCGCAAATGCATGGCCGGTCTCGGTAGCTATCCCACCTTCAACTTCACACACAGCCACACCTACAGAGGTTTCTGTCCCGGCTCGTTGGTGTAAATGCACTGTTTTATGGCAATCTTGTGAGATATGGGGAGCTACAGATTGAGTTGCATGCATACAGCTTGTTTGCATTGCTCAGCAATATAATATGATTCCCTAATCTCAGGTTCTGCTAACCCAACCTAACTTAACCTAACCAAACCTAACCCAACCTAACCCAACCTAACCTAACCTAACCTAACCTAAGGTTCTGCTACGTAACAAAACAACGATTCGTCGTTCAACCCCAACAACTGGCTACATTCAAACACGCACTCACCTCGTTCGGGGGGAGGCGGAAGCAGCAGGGCGTCAGCTTCAGCCTCGGTGAGGACGCGTGCCAGCTCGGCGCGGCTGGTGAAGCCGCGAGTCTCCAGCACAGCCTGTATCTCCTGCCGTCTGGTGCCGGCGTGCGCATGCGGCCCCGATTGTTCATACCGTTAGCTTGGGGGGTACTCAGTGTGTCCACGTCAAGGCCTACGAGATCTGTCCGACTCCATCTCACGTACCACCAAATAATGGTCGGTATGACTAACGTTAGTTGTCCTGTCGTATAGTAGCAATAGACTAACGTTGGTTGTCTAAAGTTAAGCATAAACGTGTTAGACATTGTTCCCCTACCAACCTCAAAGAACCACAATAGCAACAAACTGAAACCAATTAACAATACAAAATTGCAAGTGATCATCGCCAATGCCGTCATCTCCCTCTCGCTATCACCATCGCATCGTCGTGCTGATCGGCACCTCCATCATCACAACTACCATTCATACCAGGACAGCGCTTGCTCTGACGACCATCAGATTCATAATCCGTCTATCTGATCTAACTATCTATCTAATCAGAATCTGTCAGATCTGCGCAGGCTCCCGGCTCCGACCAATCACCGCAGTCGGCAGAGCCGGCAGCTCCCCCACCTGTCCCGCACGGCGGCCGACAGACAACAGCTCCCCCACCTGTCCAGGATGGAGGCCGACAGCACGACGACGCCGTAGGGCGCCAGCGCCTGGCGCACCCTCAGCTCGGAGCGCAGCCGGCGGGCGTTGAGCACCGCCGCCGTGGCCGCCTCGTCCTCCACGTCGGGCACCTCGGGCAGCTCGACCTCGGCCGGCGCGTCGCACACGATGTCGATGGTGGCGCGCGTCCGCTCGCCGGTCAGCACCTGGCGCACGTGCGGGCCGGTCAGCGTGCGACGCTTCTGGCGCTGCGACACCAGTCGTGTCCTCAATTCTATAAGCCTCAACCCCGACAGGTACTAGAGTACGCTGTCTCCTGTCACAGGTGGAATTCTGTAAGCCTCAACCCCGACAGGTACTAGAGTACGCTGTCTCCTGTCACAGGTGGAATTCTGTAAGCGAAGTGTTTCCCGCAGAAGGCAAGTTTGGTGTCTCCAAAAGGAAGACATCGTGTTGCAAGGTGAAATAACAACATAGATTCAGAGGAAGTCGGTATTGTGGCCACAGCGGTTGGAGTTGCAGACACAACAACGGAAATTGAAGATGCATTACTTCCGAAAATGATTGTAGGCGCTCATGATATACCTAGCTATCACGTTAGACATTTGCTGGTAAGTGGGAAAGATTGTGAGTTCATAAGCGGACTTTTGGGTGCATACATTTGTTGTGTGGATACATGTCCATCCACAAAAAATTGTCAGGTTCCGTGCCCTCCTGGAGAGCTACGTTCTCCACCATGTCTCCTCTCGTGATAGTCGGCAAACAAGTGACACGCGGTCAAACGAGCTCTGGACTGTGGCACCACAGTTGCAGTCTTGCCCCGAAGGTCAGTGATAAAGTCACTGTCAAGGTGACACCAGTGAGCATTACTATTGAACCGGCAGGTGGTTTGAAGGACAACGCAACAAGCAAATGTCAGCACGAGCTAGATGATCAAAATAACGCAGCGCTCATTCAGAAAACATGCCATAAATTTATCTTCCCTGTGATATCACTGAAGTCCTGAAGAAAATGTGATGAACAATTCCGATTCAAGCACGAAACTTCAGTTTCAAACATATGCGCAACTATGTGCAATCAAATGCAAAGTTAACATAAAACAAGTTGCATGCGCACTGAAACAACGATAAATACACATTCAACATAAAACTAGTCCCGTACGCAGTGACACAACAGAAAGTCAACGCGTTTCTGTGCCTCCCGCTGCGCACGACACCCACACGAGAAACCCAACCCAGACCCCGCCCCTTCTACGGCAGCGCCCGGCGCCCACCTGCTTCTCGATCTCCAGCTCCTCGACGATCCTCCTGGCCAGTAGCGGCGAGTGAGCGCCGCGCAGCTGGAACACGGCGCTGCCCGAGCCGAAGAACAGCCACAGCGGCTCGCAGCGGCCGCGGAACGCCGCCAGCGCGTCGACGCCTTCGGCGCGCGCCGTCACGTAGCGCAGCAGGTCGTCGCCCAGCTCGAACTTGATCTGCCGACGTGGGCGCGGACGGCCGAGCAGTTGAGGTGATTCGCTCTGGGCGCCGGGCCCCCGCTTCGTTTCGTGTCGCAGGTGGGCTGTGGAGCTTGTTCGTAGGCTACGAAGCTGCCCACCCTCCAAATCTCCTTCTGATTGTTATGCATGTATGTATGTATGTATGCATGTCTGCACATGAACCTGTATGCCATGTATGCATCGGCCCTTTACGCCACGTTCTTTGTTTGCGGGCGTCTCATCTTTCATCTCTTGCTTATTTGATATAACCGGATGCCACATAAGCCAGATTAACGTAACCCTTTCCTTAACGTAATATATCTCTAGCGGATGGCACTCTACCTAAAGAAAAAAAGAAGAAAAAAGAAAAAGGGCAAGGTGTGCAGCTCTGGTGCCAAAGGTCCCGGGTTCGACGCCCGCACGGCTCGGGACACTTCCTAATCCCGCGGCCCGCCGGCGAAACAGTGCGGGCGGTGCCATTAGCCGTGAACGTGCATAAAGTGCGTCGAGAACCACCTAATACGCAAACAAACAAATGATCTGCCGACGTCACATACGTGTGACGTCACACGCGCGTGACGTCACACGTCGCATGTAAAACTTAGAGCAAGAAGTAGCCAGGATTGATATTTCGCGGGTTCGCAAGGAAAATGAAGTCATCAGCAGGTAGGAGGTACAATTTGTCACTGAACACGAGGAACACAGACAATTCCCATTAATAGCACCTGAAGCACATACATTACGGTGGGCCATGCCCTTGCTACCGTTTTATCTTCAGTTCACTGATGGGCAAGTGAAATGATAAGTATCATGTTCTTACGAAATCATGTACACCATGGACTTTTTTAAACGATACAGCGATAGCTACATGAAAGGTAATCACACAAATGTAAGGTGGCCTGCCCAGTTTGGTGTATGTTTATATTCCTATCGTGACAACTCACCTGCATAGTCTCCGTCAGCTGCATCACAGCTAACAAGCATGCAGGTCTACACAGCATTTATCGATATTAATCACGCAGTCCACGCTTCCCATGCAATCGTCATATTCACATGGGAACAATGTTAGCATTCGTAGCATCAGCTCTGCCTCTCCCTTCCCCGTCACGGGCAGTGCTATCCATCGGCGACACGGACCTTCAGCCCTGTTCCGTCTTCTCCCGCCAGGGGCAGTGCTATCCATCGGCGACACGGACCTTCAGCCCTGTCCCCCCGACCTATGCAACGGGGTCACCGATCTTCAGCCCCTCCCTTGTCACGGTCAGTGCTATCCGTCCGTGACGCTGACCTTCAGCCCTGCCCCCCCCCTCCCCCATCACGGACAGTGCTGTCCGTCGACGACACCGACCTTCTTGAGAGTGCCCAGCATGGCGGTGCACGGGCCGCACCACTCCGGGTACACGTCGACCACGGTGAGGCCCGGCCGGCCGATCTCCGCCTCCCACTGCTCCTGCGTCGTCACGTCCGTCTGGATCTGGATCTGGTCACGCTTGCGCGCCATCTGCCGGCGCGCGGGCTCGCGGTCACGCGACATGTCATGCGTGTGACATGTGCGATATGACACATGTGTGTGACATGTCGCGTATGTGACATTTGTGACATGTCGCGTGTGTGTGACATGTCGCGTGTGTGACATGTGCGACATGTGTGTGACATGCCGCGTGTGTGTGACATGTCGCGTGTGTGACATGTGCGACATGTGTGTGACATGTCGCGTGTGTGTGACATGTCGCGTGTGTGTGACATGTCGCGCGTGTGTGACATGTCCGACATGTGTGTGACATGTTGTATGTGTGTGACATGTGTGCGACATGTCGCGTGTGTGTGACATGTCGCATGTGTGTGACATGTCGCATGCGTGACATGTCACGTGTGTGTGACATGTCACGTGTGTGACATGTGTAACATGTCGCATGTGTGTGACATGTGTATGCGACATGTCTGCTGCGACTCCACGTGTAGGTACGGATCAGGCGCAGGAAGGCTTGTGCTAGGCGTGTTCACTGTACAGTGGTTTTCAAACTGCAGCCAATGAAGCCAATGGGAAGTGTGCGGAACGAGATGGTTTGTTGTACCGGCCGCTGTTCTGGCGAGAACATAACTAGCAAGAACAAAATATAAAGTCTCACCTTTTCGGTGCAATGGGGGTCGAAAGTGGCATCCCATAGGCTACGTGTTTACCGATGCTGATGCGGGCCTATCGTCTTTTAATAATCGTTCTCTGGAATGCCTCGTATTCCTTCATTGACGTCGGTGATCGCATCCACTTACCCAGGGAGATTCACGAAGTATTTCGGATTCAGAATACCCAGCACACCCTATACGGCTGCTGCCAAAAGTGCTGTGGGGATAGTGGCGTTGCCAGTGTTTTCTTAAGGGGGCCCGATACAAAAATGTTATGGCGCAGAGAACACTTTCGGCGCGAACCGTGCTAAAATACTTGGTTTTGCATGATGAAAGTCTGAAAAGTTCCTGTTTGATTTAGTGTGTCTTTGGTTCCTAAAGGGCCAGAAGGTGGTAGACCCCTTGCTGTGCCTCTGCGTGAGGATGAGCTCAGAACACCCTCATTCCCCCGTCCACCGACACCAAAAACAGCATCCACCATAGCCCTGATTTCGATCCGTAAGATTTGCATCCGTGTATATGCAATTCAGCGATATATTACACATTCAATTTAAATGCAACTAGCCAATTTACTACCACACAAATTTCAACTTAGTGATTATGACACCTGTCGGATTACTCCTCCATTGCCTCCCAATCACACCTGAATTCCCACTGTCTAGGAAGCCGCAACATGCAGAACGCGCTACACTTTCACATAGCTACATCTTCTCATGGCTTCAGATTCTTATATCCTTTGGAGCCCAAATCCTCAGGGGATGTTCCCTCGGCTAAGAGCCCGTACTGTAGAGACGATTCATGCTGAACAGGCTATGAATTTAGACAGGACGGCAAAGTGAGCCATAGACTGTGCCGCAATGCAGCTTCAATGCTGCGCCGCATGACACTATGTGAATGCACGGCACAGTCAGAACGTACTTGAACAGAGAGCATTCGGACACGGCTGTTCACTCAAATGACACTCAAGTGAATGACACTCAAGATAGAGCATAACGTGAAGGCCACTCCACATCCAATTAAAGTCCATTGGAAACCGGAAGATCAATGCAAATGCAATGCAAATATAAAACTCGTGTGGAAAAAATGATGTAATGAAGTCAAAGAGAAAGGAAAACGTTGCGGTATTCACTTAGCTACATAAAACTGCACCTTCAGCTCGACATGTTACCCGAAAATTGCAATCCAACCTCTCGGCCGTTCAGCATTTCCAAAACTCGTCAAAATGTTTGACGGCCGAGGAGATCAAGGGCTGCTTTAATCAAACATGCGGGCTACAAAACAACTTTTCTTGGCCAAATAAAGGTCGATACAGCTTTACTATGGCGTTATCTATGACGTTCCATCAGGAAGCAAACAAACATTTCTATATCACATAGCTACTAAACAAGAACTGAATTGATACAGCAAGCGAAACCGCACAATAGCTCACAAATAAATGCTAAATCAAATCAAAATCCGCAAACTCCATGAAACTCTATTCAATCTGAACAAAATTAAATGAAGTTGTAAATTGATGTAGATAATCTAATCGGTGTTATGCTCTACCTTGAAGATAGGGATCACAACTGTAGAATAGCATAGCATTGATACCTTGTTGTCCAGTGCAGTTGAAGCATAGCTTCATGGTCTGGATCCCGCGAGAGCAAGCAATACAAAAATGAAAGTGTTTCGTGTCTTCAACTTCAGATGTTGACAACCAGTTGCTAGTATGGTGCCTGATGTACGAGCTGCAGTACGAGAGATGGAGTGCAATACCTGCATCCTTGCCCACACTCTTGCCTACTCAGTGCTGAACATTTCATTCAAGCATGCAAATAGCTTACTTGGAAAGCGCCATTTTGTCATAATTTTCCATAGTCCAATCCATAATCAAATATGTGCCGATATCTGGGGTTACCTCCCCTTGAACGACTAGGACGTCAACGCATCCGAGCCGGTAACATCACAGTAACCACCATGCGTTCATACTTGTGACGACGCATGCCAAAAATCAGCCCAGAAACCCTTTCGTTCCCACTAGTCAAAGTCTGAGGGAAAGCCCATGGCTCCATGTTAATGTTGAACGACTATATCGGGACAGCCGGTGACGTAGTTTATGAGTATCAGAAGTGCAGCTTGATATACTTCTGGGTCAACGGTTTCAGTAAATGTCTGATTCCTCCCCATGTCGTCGAGATATATCCCGCGAGCCATTAACTCCAGAGTCAGTGGGGATCGGGGAGGGCTTCCCTTCCCCTTGGTATATCTGCCATAACAGCCAAACCAATTGAGGCAGCAGCTTGAAGCTTTCAGTAACTACAAATGGGCACCTCGAGTACATTGCATAAAACAATTGACCTGACGATCATCTTAGATGATGTTCTAATTACTCCATAAAGTCTTTTGTAGGCGTTGTTTTTAGCGTATAAAACGGTTACTTGTTTTTATGAAATATACAATAGAACCAATGTATACTGACAGAGCAATACCGGTACAGTTGGTGTAGCAGAGGTCCATCTTGTTGGCGCATGACCTCAACTAGGGCGTTCCGGGTCATTTTGATACTATTCAATTCATTCAGATGTAATGACTGTTTAGGACTGGAAAGTATATTCAAGTTGTTACAAAATCGATATATCGGCTACCAAAGACATCCTTATCTGTGCGGTCATCATGGGTCAAGCATATATATATATATATATATCCATTTTCAGGTACAATGCCAGTTCATGTTATGATGACATCACAAGCTCGATCGCAGGTGCTGCTTTTAACCAACACGACAATTTGGCATCTTCTCCCCAGAAGACCTCAATTGAACCGAGGACAGCAAGTCCAGATTGCATAGTGATGAGCATCTAATGCATGCATCGATCAACACTTAAGTTGCATGCTTCTCTATCGCCATTATTTACAGTAAAATGGTCCACACTTCGAATCAGTCAAATATTTCCACTTGATATAACCTGTGACCTACAGGCATAATGCCATATTATACTGATATGCAAAATCCCGTAGCACATACGAGCATGTATGCTAGTTGTTCAAGATCCCTGCAGAAAAATGTGTCCTAGAAAATGAATTGCGCTGTATGCTGAATCAAAACAGCAACTTGCCCTCCTCCCCCAAGTGACCTTACTTGACCAGAGGCCAGAAATAATTTACATGGGCAATTGTAGGTACATTTTGCATGTATTCAACTACAGCTGATGTTTTATATTACCGTAATGCTCTGATTTGCGTTCAAAATATTAGGTTTCGAAAACAGTCAATTATTTTTCATTGACATGACCTGTGATCTCACCAGTGACCTCCAGCTGACAAATTATCTTACCTCCATTAAACTTGAGGGGCTATCGAATGCCGTTGTAATTGACGTCATTGGTTCGTTGGTTGGGAAGATATCAGGGGTACCCCCCCCAGCGACTCGTGCGAGTGCAAGTACCCCCAGTGGCTGCAAGTTACCCCATACTCAGTGTGTTGGTGATATTCATGGCTAATAATAGCATGCAATTAAGTTCACAGAACGCTATCCGTGGCATATTCACATATGATATGGCCCGTACGCATACTAGGCACGGATAAGTGGTACCTAGGTAGGTACCTACCTGCACTTAGGTACAGGGGTGTCGATTTTTGAAAAACATTGGGGGGGCCGAAAACAATTTGGCCAAAAAAAATTTGCCCCCCTCCCCCCCCCAAAAAAAACAACAAAAAAACATCGGATTTAGCCCACTATATTTTCGGATCTCAGAAATGATCAGTATGACCATGCAATTGTTGTTTAGTTGCTTAGCAGATTTTCTTTCAGACAATATGGTTTAAAATGCATCAGCATCGCTGATCTCAACATTTTATGATGTAAGTTGTACTTCCACAGTGGAGGGAATTCCAGCTATTTTATATGTTTTTGCACACAATTTTACATTTTTCAGCAAAAGGTGGAGGGTCAGTCCACTATCTAATCCAAATCTGTTTCTTTTCAGTACAAAATGTGCTGGTTAACATCAATGTTTCTACTTAGCATGGTGATTTTCATTTTTCCCCTTTAGCTTTCTTAACAGCATAAAATAGCATAGGTTATTGGGGGGGCCCAAATCAACATTGGGGGGGCCAAGATCAACATTGGTGGGGCCATGGCCCCCACAAAAGGATACAAATCGACACCCCTGCTTAGGTAGGTACCAGCCGTCAGGCTGCTGGAAGCTTTTGGTACTATTTATCGTGAATTGGGAAATTCCGGATATTCCGGATAGCACAGATAGTACAAAGTATATTCCAGATAGCACAGATAGCACAAATTCCGGATAGCACAGAGTATGCGATTGCCGTGACATGTGGCAGGCTACGCTGGGAATGCGAATAACAAACAACTAATTTAGAACCATTCAACCGCCTATGGCATGCTTACCGTGTGGGTTGATCCAATCCGCGAAGGCTGCTAGTCTTATCGATTGGAACAGCACAAATTGTTGGATGCCATGCTAATTCAACTTAGCAATCCACAGAAGAACAGAAAGCTACTGTATGCACTGAAAACATCCACTGACAGGACTGCAAGTACGTTTGTGAACCTGTCAATGTTATTCACAATTTCAGCGCCAAGGACGCCAGGTAGCCGCGTTGCCATGGCAACCACTAGTTGTCGTAATGTCTACTAGATGTCAGCACTGGATGGATTGTCTGTGGTTGGGGCTTGATACTCTAGAGCCATGCATTTTTTTTATTGCGATGCACTCAATTACTTGGGTCAATTGATGGAAACCCATATGTCACACTAACAGGTTTGGATGGTAAAATTGCTCTGACGAGCGCATATGCTGCGTTCACGTTCATATGCTGCGTTCACGAGCGCATTGGCGAGAAACAACTGCGATTAACATCGTCGTGTTGCCAATGCTGAATTGCGTCCCTTCGACGCTTAGTCGTACCAACTCAAAGTTGACCCAGAACACACCCGCTCACTTCCCCTCCCCACCCTCCCACTCCACCCCGCACACGCACTCCACCGCTTAAACGGATTGCGCCTGGAACAACGCAAGCATCAGCTCCGAATATCCTGATTCAGTCTCAGTTATCTTAGTGAGCATGATGTTCTCACCAAGTCGACTTCATAAGACTACAATCATTGCGTTAACCATGCGTGCATCCTCTCAATCTGCATTTGCACTCCAAACATTTCACAAACGAAACCCGCGTGCAAGCGCGGAGTCCGCGGACACCCCAACACCCAGCAGTGCCTGCTGCACACAACACAGCACACGACCTGACATGCTAGATGTCAGGTCGTGTCAGGTCGCACGGTGGTAGCATGCATTAGACCTCTTCCGTACAGGACACGTTGCCACCTTGGCCAGTGTGCGGCGTGTTGCGACCCCACCCCTTACCATGGCATTTCCAAATGGAGGGTGTTGATGACATGAAACAAAAACCACCATGCATGTGGCGTAGATTTCGCGAGTCCCCATGTGTGCTGTTGCTTGTTGTGATGTTCTTGTTTCAACACTTGGTGTTGTTGATTGATCTCTCTGGTCAGTTGACGGCCAATTTCAGTTCGCGAAAATCGACAACTTTTACGTTTCATCATCAGTTGTGTCCGTGCCCAACATCATCATCATCAGTCCGTACCCGACACTCCATGGCTTACAACGGTCAGCATAGTGTTCCTCATTATCCTTAGACCCTAACGATGTGCGACGTATTACACTTTGACCCATTGGTGAGTGTCGGATGCAGTCGAAGCATGGACATCGTCTTGGAAGCTTTCGAAATAGTGGCAGCAAACACTACATGCCTAGAAATAGGCAATCAATGTTTCTGCAGAGTGTTTAGGTAGGAAAACATTACTTGCCTAGAGTACTTTTACCTAGAGATAAAATGGACGTCAAACTCATTCGCGGCGTCCAGATTAAGCCGTGAGTAACTCAGCAGTCGAAAAAGGTCGGCTAATGTCAAGTCCGATCGGTGACTTCCAATGACACTCAGAAGGCCAATGACCTAGGCAAACAGATTAAATGAGTTCTCCATCACTGCACCACACTCACATTTGACATTTAGAGGCAATAAGTGAGATATACTTCCGATAATTCGCATATATCATAAATTATATATATATATATATATATATATATATATATATATATATATATATATATATATATATATATATATATATATAATATAAATCATAAATAAATGACAGCAATTGAATTCCGATAATTCGCTACGTGGCAAGATATTCTAACCCGATGACTGTTATAACGCCATAGGTCAGTGACCTGACCGACCCTTTTCAAATGACGCAAGCCATCAGGTCGGCAAATGATACACCACCAGCTACGGAAAACGGCGGTGCGTGAACGCTTGCCACTTCTCCGCGGCCGTGGAAAAACAAAGTTATCATGGTGCCGCAGCAATCTCAGCGGCGACGGGTGAGGGATGGTCGGGACCCGCATTTGTTTCTGTCAGCGGGCTGTAGGACGCCGCAGTGGTGCCGTAGCGGCTCTGTTATGGTGCTGAAGCGACCACAGGGGACCGGCGGCCGGCGCAATGGGCCGTGCTCTGAACAGCGCTAGTCCCCGCGTCTCGCGAGGCGTGTCCTGCGTTCCCACGAGCTTGTATGCATAATTGGCATCACAAATAGCTGGGCAGTCAGGATGGGCGTGCTGGCACCTGCATGTCTTGCATAGGTATACTGCTTCCAACCACATCTGTACCTATGCAGGATATTCAGGTACCAGGACGCTCAGCCGGACTGCTAAGGCACTTGTGACGCCGATGTACCTACCTGTATGGAGGTTCAGCTGGCAGCTGGCCAGTTAGGGGTGACGATGTGCACGTACGTGTGAGCACGTGCGACAACGCCGGCGCATTAGAGACATGCTAAGTTCCCAGCTAAAGCGTTGGCTCTCACTGGACCTCCTCATTATTTGGTAGGCTTATGATATCGGCAGCGATTTTCAACTTGACTTGCCATGATTCCGCGTCAGCTGAGCGGTCATCAGCGTCAGACTGGCCAATCAGCCGCCAGACCTGCACCTCCACCGGCAGACCTGCACCTCCACCAACAGACCTGCACCTCCACCGGCAGACATGCACCTCCACCGGCCGACCTGCGCCTCCACCGACAGACCTGCACCTCCACCGACAGACCTGTACCTCCACCGGCCGACCTGCGCCTCCACCGGCAGACCTGCACCTCCACCGGCAGACCTGCGCCTCCACCGGCCGACCTGCACCTCCCTGGCCGCGGAGGCACCTCCACCGGCCGAACTGCACTTCCACCGGCAGACCTTCACCTCCACCGATAGCCCTGCACCTCCACCAGAAAATCTGCGCCTTCACCAGCAGACCTGCACCTCCGCCGACAGACCTGCACCTCCACCGGCAGACCTGCGCCTCCACCGGCCGACCTGCGCCTCCACCGGCAGACCTGCACCTCCACCGGCAGACCTGCACCTCCACCGGCCGACCTGCGCCTCCACCGACAGACCTGCACCTCCACCGACAGACCTGTACCTCCACCGGCCGACCTGCGCCTCCACCGGCAGACCTGCACCTCCACCGGCAGACCTGCGCCTCCACCGGCCGACCTGCACCTCCCTGGCCGCGGAGGCACCGCCACCGGCCGAACTGCACCTCCACCGGTAGACCTGCACCTCCACCAGAAAACCTGCGCCTTCACCAGCAGACTTGCACCTCCGCCGGCAGACCTGCACCTCCACCAACAGACCTGCACATACACCCGCCGACCTGCGCCTCCCCGTCCGCGTAGACACCGACCCACCAGACCTGCACCGCTACCGGCCGACCTGCACCTCCCCGGCGGCGGAGGCACCTCCACCAGCAGACTTGTACCCCCAGCCGATCTGCACCTGCACCGGCAGACCTGCACCTCCCCCCCTCCCCCCCGGCCGCGGAGGCACCGACCCACCAGACCTGCACCACCACCGACCGCGGAGACGGCGGTCCGGCAGACGGTCGTCGGCGGCGGCGGGATGCGGTCGCGCGAGCGCCGCCTCTGACCGACGGCCGCCATGCAGCCGCTGCAGCTGGCGCAGCTGCTGGTGCAGCTGCTGATGCAGCTGGCGATGGCCGCCGGCTGGCAGGCCACGCGCCGGCTGCACCCGGCCGTGACGCTGTCGTGGACGGCCGACGTCGACAAGGAGGTGATCATGTTCGAGATCAGCGCGCGCACCGACGGCTGGCTGGGCATGGGCGTCAGCCCGAGCGGCACCATGGCCGGCGCCGACCTCGTCATCGGCTGGGTCACCGACGACGGCGACATCCACTTCCAGGTAACTCCCGGTGCCCCCCCCCTCCCGCTGTTGATGCTCAGCGGTAACGCTCCAGTTCTTTCTTCAGGCTGGCGCAGCTGCCAACTGAAAACCTAGAGCAGCTATGTTGTCAACTAGTGCTTCACGGTTACGTCACCGCCGAATGAAACTTGAAGAAGATGGCACAGACGTGCTCTGACCCTGCACGCTGCGTCGACTCGGCTGTTTCGAAAACGTGGTAGTGCTATTCCTGGCGGTGCGGCAGAATTTCCTACTCCTCGCAATGCAGGGACGACAAACCACGCCCGTCTGGGGGCGGACCTTTTCGAATCGTGAGCTGTTGAAGCGGACGACATTTCACACCAATTGTCATCAAGAAAGAATTGTCCTCAAGAAGATGTGATAACCTTCGCAAAAGCGCAACCCAGTGCTTTCCATTTTTGTGTTGCCATATTTAGGATATGAAATTCAAAACTGTTCGACAATGTTTGACAGTTCTCTGAAGATTAATTCATACTCCTCACTCAGGTTTTGGCATCTTGATCACATGAGGAACAAAAACGGCGTCAAACATTACCTTGCACGAGCCATTTATATTCTTCAATAATCTGTATTTTAGCCTCAAAGGCGCACACTCTCGGGACATTTCAAGTAGTATATCACCGATCTGAATTGATATGAACTTGAAACTTGGAACACAATTAAATGGCGTGATTCCCAATTAGGCCTATTCCCTTTTTGGAATAGTAAACAATGCCGTATAAAATACCTCATATGAAACTCCATTTGACCGGATGAACACTTGAGGGCTACTTTGTCGTATTTTGCATCTTTCTTCGTTTAGTTACACACAAGCACACATACGTATATATATGTATATATATATATATATATGCATATATATATATATTTATTGATATATATATATATATATATATATATATATATATATATATATATATATATATATATATATATATATATATATGTATATATATAGATATATATATATATTTATATATATATATATATATATATATATATATATATATATATATATATATATATATATATATATATATATATATATATATATATATATATATACGAACTCATGACCTGACTGTTGCCGTCCGTATCTCGGAGACCAAAGCAAGCTCGGCATCTATTTAAAAAAAAAAAGAATGTGCGCTTACCAATTGTCTGAAAACATGCCATACTTCAAAGAGATTTCTTCAACGTCTTTGGAGCCATTGCAGAATGCCCTCATTGCTGGTGTCAAACGCCACCCCCACTGCGCTGCGAGGGCTAACCCTCTCGCAAGCACTGGGCGGCAGTCTGTTGCGATCCCTTTACGGATCCTTCAGACGACCTTTTGACGGATCCTTTAGACGACCGCGGACAGACGATGCGCGTCACTCCGCCGCCGCGTGTTGCAGACGGCGCAGCTTCCACTGCCGACCACATACGTGTCATGTCAGGTCATCGACATATGTTGTCATAAATGGGAACGTGTCGGGACGTTTTTCGTGAAAATAGCAAGCTGTCGGCCATGTGTCGCACTGATCGTACAAAAATATGCAGTGATGGGTGTGGTAGGATCATGGACAGGTTAGCTAACCTGTCTACGCATGTCATTGACCTATCCAAGGTCAGCTTAGGTACCAATGTCCGAACTTGATCAAAGATGGCCCCCTACTGGTTTTTAGTCACTCTGGAGTTCATTTGGACGTCGAATCTAAAGTTGGTGTCTAATTTAACCATTGGGTGCAATGTGATATTATTTTCGGGCACAACATACGAAATTTCTGAAGTTAGGTCCACACTTTGACATCATGTGATCCTTTACCTATGGGTTATAATGCAACATTTCGCACATGGGCAGTACTCCAAGGTGCCGATTAACACGATAACGACAACTTTAAGGGCATATCTGCTACTTTTGCCACTTGTCACATATGCGATTGAACGTGAAGGGTTTCGATGTTTGCAAAAATGTGATCCTTAAACTCGCCTGAGAAGTTACTCAGTGATTCAAAGCATGACAACTGGATGCCAGTCTTGTGATTTCGTGACGTCAACACGCCGACGTTCCTTGCGTGTCGTTAACTATCTCCGTTTGGAAATGCTAGGGGTAGTTATAGCAACCCCCATCCCCTGTACTGACGAAGGTGGCGAAGAGCCGTGCACGAATGATGGCTAAGTGTAAGATACGTGCACAATATTCGCTAGAGGAGCCAAATTTCTGCATGAGTGCGATCGTTTCCAGATGGCTTGGATCGTTTCCGGTGGGTTGGCTTTCAATCGCCAATTTACCAAGATCCGAGGCCTACTGCTTCCGAACTCGAGTTGCCATGCCAACCATAGTGCCCGCGTCTCAAATTGCAGTGAATGGTACCGAATTGTCCGCATTGGTTGTAATTTTTTCCGACATGCCTGTATTTCCACCAAATTCAGACGCAATAATGCTACGTCTATGCCAACTGCCACGAATCGCCCCGGGACCAGTGAACAGCAACTATCTTCAGGTAAGCGTATACGCTTGAATTTCAAGGTAGCGCTCCCGACCGCCCAGGACGGCACTGTGCTTTGCCATTTGTAAATACGTGGGAACTTTTGCGAGTGATCGTGACGTCACCACTTCGCGTGTTGCCATATGGCGATACGTTTGACTACGACGATACGTTTTCGGAAACACAACAGTGTGCGAGGCTGCCTAGACAGACAGGGCTATTTTCCTCCCAAGGTATACCGGATGGAAAACCAACGACTTGTGCATGGTCACTAAAAAGATGCAATGGAGGCAGGCGCGTTTTTTTTTAATTGGCTTATGTGATATGGTGCACACACATGTGTCTGATTGTTAAGCTCACAAATTACTCTGATCAACCATATGGATGGCCAAACCACATCTCTGTCACAC
The DNA here is from genome assembly GCA_034440615.1 of Ashinkailepas kermadecensis. Lineage (NCBI taxonomy): Eukaryota > Metazoa > Arthropoda > Thecostraca > Neolepadidae > Ashinkailepas > Ashinkailepas kermadecensis. The sequence goes on along the minus strand of JAOTOM010004764.1, from coordinate 393,367 downwards.
AGGAAGCCACGCCCCCACTATGCGGGAAACCACGCCTTTGCTGACGACCACTGTAGCACAACCAATGCTTCCTCCCCGAGTATGAGAGTCTGCTGCTCGAGGTAAGAGTCGCTTCGTCGGCTGTCTTGCGCCGAGGAGATGGCAGAAGCCGATGAGATAGCCGCGGAGATGGCAGACGGCGAGGAGATAGTCGGGGAGATGGCAGAACCTTGGCGCGAGATTAATCAGCTGTTCTCACAGCGCTGGGGAGGTGGCGCGTCTGGGGGTCGTGCGGTCGTGTGCGCATCACAGGACCAGCCCTTTGTTCGGTCCTTTGTTCGTCCTTTATTCGGTTCTTTATTCGTCGGCCGCGGGGTATCGTGACTGGCCATTCATTCATTAATTAATTCATTCATTCATTAATTCATTCATTCATTCATTCACGCGCGCAGGCGACATGGTGGCGAGCGAGACGGTGGCTGGATTGTGCTGTGCTGCGTTGGCGCACAGCACGTCCAATTCCGTGGCCTGTCCGCTGTCGCGGGAGTCTGCTCCGGTCAGCAGGTCATGACCTGCCCGCTCCCGCGAGTCTGCCCCGGTCAGCTGGGACATGACCTGCTCGCTCTCGTGAGTCCGTCCCGGTTAGTAGGGACATGACCTGCTCGCTCTCATGAGTCTGCCCCGGTTAGTAGGGACATGACATGCTCGCTCTTGTGAGTCTGTCCCGGTTAGTAGGGACATGACCTGCTCGCTCTCATGAGTCTGCCCCGGTTAGTAGGGACATGACCTGCTCGCTCTCGTGAGTCTGTCCCGGTTAGTAGGGGCATGACATGCCCGCTGTCGCGGGAGTCTGCTCCGGTCAGCAGGTCATGGCCTGCCCCCGCTCTCGCGAGTCTGCCCCGGTCAGCTGGGACATGACCTGCTCGCTCTTGTGAGTCTGCTCCGGTCAGCAGGTCATGACCTGGCCCCGCTGTCGCGAGCGTATCCCGTTCAGCAGGGACACGGTCCGCCCGCTCGCGGGGGGTGGGGGGTGGCCCTGCCGGGCGGCGGATGCGGCAGCACGAAAGGGCTGGATCGATTAACGGAGCCGAGCGGTGAGCACACGTCTGCCGACCTGTCATCAGACAAGGTCGGGGGGAGGGGTTAAGCCGCTCCACCCAGCCGGGCTCACAGCGTGCGGCTGGGGCCTGGCTGGCCGGCGCGGCTCTCGCCACCAAGAACGCTCAAAGTCGGCCGGATTAAGCTTGGCGGCCTTCCGGCAAATTCGCGCGAAGGACGGCCATTTATCAAAAGTTCAACAAGCCAGGGCCGTGCGAACGGTGACGTGGGTGTCGTCTGCGCACAGCTCGAGATTGGAGCGTAGCCTCCTGAGTAAATCCTGTGTGTCAATAACGCAAATGCGTCGGTTTGCAAGTTTGCGTGCCTTTGCTTCTCATGCGCGATTGCGACTGGCTTGTGTTTTTCGATATATCCTGCATAATTTGGACTTACGTAGCTTTAATTTGGGAAATTAAACAATCGCGGATCTCGGACACGCCAACCAGCCTTCCCTGTGCTCCGGAGACCAACGGCTGCCGGCTTCCGTTGTCTCTTGTCTCCGGAAGCGGGCCACAGTGGTGGCGGAAACCCCGACCCCCGGGCTAAGATGATTCCTTCCGACCGACGCGCTGGCCGAGCTCGATTGCTCGATCGCTGTGTAGGTGCACGGGCGTGGGCGGAACCGGCCAAGGAATGGGAGCTTATACATGGTGCAGGTGGGCTATGCTGGCCTTGTTGATGTGTTGATATTTATTACGTACTCAGACACACACACACACACACACACATACTCGTATATATATATGTATATATACATATCTATATATATATATATATATATATATATATATATATATATATATATATATATATAACACACATATATATATATATATATATATATATATATAATATAAAGATATAATGTATAAATATATGTATATATATATATATACCATATTTCGTGCTAACCAGGCAAAATGTACAGCATCGTTGGCAGAATCCTCGCGATAAGAAAGGAACCCTGCGATGATACACAATATCCCAAGAAACATATCGACGACCAGGACCAAACTATCCCCTTGCACCAAACGCACACAGGTGACCTGCAACGCTATCCGTTCAGATGTTTCCTCCTGAGACGTCATGACACGTCATGACATGTCGTGACACGTCGAGACACGTCATGACACGTCATGACACGTCATGACACGTCATGCAGCGACACGCTCGAGCCGTCTGTGTGCGCCGGCAGGACTACTGGGCGACGCAGAACGGGCCGCCGACGGTGGACGGCCGGAAGAACTGGCACCTGAACGCGGCACGCCGCAACGAGTCGCACACCATGCTACGCTTCCGTCGGCGGCTGCGCACCGGCGACCCGGACGACATAGTCATCACGGTGAGAGGCACACACTTAGAGACACAGACTCAGAGACGCAGACTCAGAGGCACACACTCAGAGACACATACTCAGAGACACACACTCAGAGGCACACACTTAGAGACACAGACTCAGAGACACAGACTCCGAGACACAGACTCAGAGACGCACACTCAGAGACACACACTCAGAGGCACACACTCAGAGACACACACTCAGAGACACATACTAAGAGGCACACACTCAGAGACACACACTCAGAGACACACACTCAGAGACACACACTCAGAGACACACACTCAAAGACACACATTCAGAGGGACACACTCGATACTAGTGACCCGGACGACGTGGTCATCACAGTGAGAGGCACACACTCAGAGACACAGACTCAGAGACACACACTCAGAGGAACGCACTCAGATACAGAGACACACTCAGATACACACACTCAGAAACACACACTCAAAGACACACACTCAGAGACACACACTCAGACATACACACACAGAGACAGACTCAGAGACAGACTCAGAGACACACACTCAGAGACACACACACACTCAGAGACTCACACTCAACACCGGTTCCCCGGACGATATAGTCATCACGGTGAGAAGCACATGCTCAGAGACACACACTCAGACACACACACTCGGACACACACACACTCAGAGACACACACTCAGAGACACATACTCAGAGACACACACTCAGATACACACACTTAGAGACACACACTCAGAGACACACACTCAACACCGGTGTCCCGGACGACGTAGTCATCACGATGAGAGGCACATACTCAGAGACACACACTCAGAGACACACACTCAGAGACACACACTCAGACACACACACTCAGAGACACAGACTCAGAGACACACACTTAGATACACACACTTAGAGACACACATTCAGAGACACACACTCAACACCGGTGACCCGGACGACGTAGTCATCACGGTGATAGGCACGCACTCAACGCATGTGTTGCCGCCGGCGCGCCCGTATTTCAGCGGAAAATTCGTGGCATGTAAACATTTCGAGCATGAGTGCCAAATCTTTCCTGCCAGGCGAGAAAGACTTCAGCAGGCTGATGCACATGTCCGGTGTGCCTGTCGCTGACGCAGCTCTGGTGTCGTCGAACAGTCGGCTCCCATCCCGGCTGAGGGACACTGGCGGCCGTGCCGGGCCCCCACCGAAGTGCTGACCTGTGGCGTCCGGAGTGACACCTTGGAGTGACACCTGGTGGCGTCCGGAGTGACACCTGGTGGAGTGACACCTGGTGGAGTGACACCTGGTGGCGTCCGGAGTGACACCTGGTGGGGTCACGCAGTCCCGCTCGGCGCCGGCGATCGGGCGCAGCGCCTGCCAGCGGCCGCTGAGCCCCGATTCGGTCAGTCTGCGCTGTGGGTGTCGACGCCAGTCGCGCCGCATGGCTGCGCGACACCTGGCGCCGACCGTGCTGCACTCGTGGCGCAGGACCGGGCAGGTGGCGAGCGCCGCTCGCAGACGCGGCGATCACCCTGCAATGAAGAGCGTCAGGGAGCCGCATTCACTTGACGTGGGGTCAGGCGGTGGCATTGGCAGCGGAGATGTACGGACGGGCGAGCACGAATTACCGCGGAACGTCGGGCGGGCGTCTGAGCTGTCAGTCCCGCTCGAGCTGTGGGTCGATGGACGGCGGAAGCGCTGACTGGCAGCTATCATATGATATGGTATGATATTATATATGATATGATATGGTATGATATGATATGGTATGATATGATATGATATGATATGATATGATATGATATGATATGATATGATATGATATGATATGATATGATATGATATGATATGGTATGATATGATATGATATGGTATGATATGATATGGTATGATATGATATGATATGATATGATATGATATGATATGATATGATATGATATGATATGATATGATATGATATGGTATGATATGATATGATATGGTATGATATGATATGGTATGATATGATATGGTATGATATGATATGATATGATATGATATGATATGATATGATATGATATGATATGATATGATATGATATGATATGATATGGTATGATATGATATGATATGATATGATATGATGTGATGTGATATGATATGATATGATATGATATGATATGATATGATATGATATGATATGATATGATATGATATGATATGATATGATATGATATGATATGGTATGATATGATATGATATGGTATGATATGATATGGTATGATATGATATGGTATGATATGATATGGTATGATATGATATGATATGATATGATATGATATGATATGATATGATATGATATGATATGATATGGTATGATATGATATGATATGATATGATATGATATGATATGATGTGATATGATATGATATGATATGATATGATATGATATGATATGACATGATATGATATGATATGATATGATATGATATGATATGATATGATATGGTATGATATGATATGATATGATATGATATGGTATGATATGATATGGTATGATATGATATGGTATGATATGATATGGTATGATATGATATGGTATGATATGATATGATATGATATGATATGATATGATATAATATGATATGATATGATATGATATGATATGATATGGTATGATATGATATGATATGATATGATGTGATGTGATATGATATGATATGATATGATATGATATGATATGATATGATATGATATGATATGATATGATATGATATGATATGATATGATATGATATGATATGATATGATATGATATGATATGATATGATATGATATGATATGGTATGATATGATATGATATGGTATGATATGCTATGGTATGATATGATATGGTATGATATGATATGGTATGATATGATATGGTATGATATGATATGATATGGTATGATATGATATGATATGATACGGTATGATATGATATGATATGATATGATATGCTATGGTATGATATGTTATGGTATGATATGATATGGTATGATATGATATGATATGATATGATATGGTATATGATATGATATGATATGATATGATATGATGTGATATGATATGATATGGTATGATATGATATGATATGATATGATATGATATGATATGGTATGATATGATATGATATGATATGATACGATATGATATGATATGATATGGTATGATATGATATGATATGATATGGTATGATATGATATGATATATGATATGATATGATATGATATGATATGATATGATATGATATGATATGGTATGATATGATATGATATGATATGGTATGATATGATATGATATGGTATGATATGATATGATATGATATGATATGATATGGTATGATATGATATGGTATGGTATGGTATGATATGATATGATATGATATGATATGATATGGTATGATATGATATGATATGATATGATATGATATGATATGATATTATGTAATGTGATGTGATGTGGTGTGCTGTGATGTGATGTGATGTGATGTGATGCGATGTGATGTGATGTGATATGATGTGATATGGTGTGATATGATGGGATGTGATGTGATGTGATGTGATATGATATTATATGAAATGATATGATATGATATGATATGATATGATATGATATGATATGATATGATATGATATGATATGATATATGATATGATATGATATGATATGATATGATATGACAAGACAAGACAAGACAAGACAAGACATGTATTAAGGCCATCCACAATTAGCTCGTGGCTATTACTGCCTCACGTCATGCAAATAAAAAGAGGTCGGCAGAAGTATCATACATTCAGATATCGTCTACGAGCAGTCATAAAAGCAGACACATAAATAAGGCGCTAAGTGCCTCCACAATCCGGGTTCCTACGCAGGTGCCTCTTTAGGTGCAGTCCAAACAGGTGGATGGGTAGCCGCGTCAGATCGGGCGGCAAGGCATTGTATTGACTAGCCGCGCGACTACAAAAACGTCGCTTGCCCATGTTGGTTCGCGATCTGGGCACGTGAAGATCGCTGTCTTGCCTGGTGGTCCTGTCGCGTGTCTGTGATACCAGAGCAAATTCGTATGCTAGTGACTCTGGCTCACCCAGGCGGCGCACCTTGTGCAGCAAGGTCAGCGTGTGGTACTGAATGAGGTCCCGCGCGTTCAGCCAGCCCAATTTATCCAGCAGATCCGATACATGATCAAATTTTTTGCGGCCGAAAATTACTTTTGCTGCATAGTTAATAATGTTTTGGATGCGAGACAGATTCTTTTCCGTTCCATTGCCGTACACCGGAATACAATACCGGATCTGCGAGAGCACCAAGGCATTGACTAAAGCAGAAATGACAGCGGGCGGCAGGTAAATCCTCAGATGCGACAGACCACTCAAAGTACCGAAGCAGCGCCCAGTGATGGTGGAGACGTGGGAGTCCCAGCTGAGAGAGCGGTCAAATATTAATCCGAGATTTTTTGCTTCCAAGATGGGAATTAGATTGTGATCGCGAAATTTTACGGTAATTTCTGGGGTGTGGCGCAAATTTTGCTGACTTCCCAGCAGCATTAGTTGAGTCTTTCCGGCATTCACTTTGAGGCCGTTTGCACGAAACCAAGAGTCAAGAGAGGCCAAAACATATTCCATCCTCGTTACGATGTTTCGAAATTCCGATTTTTTACCACTAACCAAAATTTGGGTGTCGTCCGCATATTGGACTACCATTGCACCTTCAACGAACAGACTGAGGTCGTTGGCGAAGATGCAGTAGAGTAGCGGGCCGAGAGCAGATCCCTGAAAGACACCAATGCCGTTGGGAAGCGGAGTAGACTTTTTGAGATTGGCCAGATTGTCAGTGAGGCTGACACTCTGGGTATGATCGCAAGGGTATGCAGAGAACCAAGAAGTATCGATACCGTGGATGCTTAATTTAGTCAAGAGCCTCGAGTGATCAATCACGTCAAAGCATTTGCTCAAGTCCAGCAGACAAAGAAGGGATAACTCACCTCGGTCATTGGCGGATAGGATATGATCGGACATGGAAGTCAGCGCGGTTTCTGTCGAGTGACGTGGACGGAAACCGTGCTGGGTTGAGGACAGGAGGTGGTTTTGAGACATGTAATTGTAGAGCTGCTGGTGAATGGCACGCTCTACAATTTTGGCAATGACAGGAGCTATGGAAATAGGACGGTAGTTGGAAGGGCTGGTAGGATCGCCCGACTTAAAGATAGGATGAACGAGGGAGTGCTTCCAGGATCGAGGAACATCAGAAAAGGAAATGCTGGAGTTGACCAAATGTAGGACCACCGTACCGATCGCGTCAAAGGACAGGCGCACCATGTGTATACTGACCCCGTCCTCGCCGCGAGCCGACGAGCCACTCATCCCCAGGATGACGGTCCTCAGCTCTGACAGCGTCAGAGCTGAGGACCGTCAGAGCATATCATATGATTTGATATCATATGATATGATATGATATGATATGGTATGATATGATATGGTATGATATGGTATGATACGATATGATATGATATGATATGATATGATATGGTATGATATGATATGATATGATATGATATGATATTATGTAATATGATGTGATGTGGTGTGCTGTGATGTGATGTGATGTGATGTGATGTGATGTGATGTGATGTGATGCGATGCGATGTGATGTGATGTGATATGCTGTGATATGGTGTGATATGATGGGATGTGATGTGATGTGATATGATATGATATTATATGAAATGATATGATATGATATGATATGATATGATATGATATGATATGATATGATATGGTATGATATGATATGATATGATATGATATGATATGGTATGATATCATATCATATGATATGATATATGATATGATATGATATGATATGATATGATATGATATGATATGATATCATATCATATCATATAATATGTCATGATATGATATGATATGATATGATATGATATGATGTGATGTGATGTGATGTGATGTGATGTGATGTGATGTGATGTGATGTGATGTGATGTGATGTGATGTGATGTGATGTGATGTGATGTGATGTGATGTGATGTGATGTGATGTGATGTGATGTGATGTGATGTGATGTGATATGATATGATATGACATGGTGTGATATATGATATAATGTCATGATATGATATAATATGATATGATATGATATGATACGACGTGACACGATATGATATGACATCATATGATATGATATGGCGCTATGATGGCGTTCGGTTGACAGCTGCGCGAGTGTATAGCTGGGGTGGTCTGGGAGAAAGGAGAGGCCAGATGTAAATCAATGCTCAGATGTGTCGCTCACGAAACATCAGGTCGCATTCATGTATGTCGGATAACCGAATGTTATGTGTAGCTAAAACATGGCCTTCTTCTGAACGGAATGTGATCTGATTTGGGAAAGTCCGCGGTTATCATGGCCTTGCACGAACAATGAGCCCAAAGCCCGATCCAAAATCCGTGACATCGCTCTTCCACCGAGCATCATAATTTCCAGCCAATCATACCTCCAGAAAGCTAATTTTGTCGCTCGAGTGAGAACAAATTGTAGCCAACACCAGCTACTAGCAATAGACACCTGGGCGAGGCTCGCCTGGCCAACACCCGGTCCTGTCTGCTTCGCCAGCTGTGCCACTTGGGGTCGGGCTGCTGTTGCTCTTCCGCGGATTATTGCAGGTATGTTTAGTTTCCAATGACCCATTTTAATTAATTTTCACTGACTTCACTTTCATCGACTTTTAATGAATTTTCACTAATTAATTTTCACTTCCATTCATTATAAGGATAAAATAAGCTTTTTTTGCCAAAGAAGTCAGGACCTTGAATTACGACTGAATGTGGAAGAAGAAGAGATCGCAATACCCATCTCCCTCCTGCTTCCGCCAATGATATGCGGAAGGTGTGGGGAAAGTCTTCACCTTGGGGCTGCATGGGATTTCAAAAGTGGTATAGATAATGGCCAAGGTTTTTGATCAGCTGGGGTCAGCCTACTAATATCTGTCACCTTTGTGACATCACCTGAACTGAGTAAGACTGTTTTTTTTGTGTCTTTCTCATTCTTGATATTACCAAGGTCATCGTGTTAGGGTTCACTGAAAGAGCGATAAAATATCCATCCACAAACCGTCTTCTACTCAAATTTTCCAATTCTACTAAAATATTCTACACAAACCGTTCAATCACAAATTGTCATGCGCGATTTTTTTTTATACGAAAGCCTTCGTGTGCACTGGTTTTCGTTTCGACAAAATATTGCCTTGTGAAAAAGCCGTCTGTTCGCAAAACTTGGTACACACAAAGCCTCGCACTGCAGTTGGTCGTGTGTGTGTGACATGCACACAGCACCGGCCAGTAGTGCCTCGTGAGGTGGCATGCTGCTGACCCGGCCAGGTCACGTGGCCGGTCGCGACCGTCGGTACCCGACGCTCTGCTTGGTACGGCTTCCAGTCTCGGAGTATAGCTTAGAAAGCGCGTTGCCTGGGTTGGAACACGGAGACGGCGGAAACGGTGGAGACGGTGGAGACGGCGGAGACGGCGGAGACGGCGGAGACGGAGGAGATGGTGGAGACGGCGGAGACGGCAGAGACGGCCGGTGGAGACGGTGGAGTCGGCGGAGACGGAGGAGATGGTGGAGACGGCGGAGACGGCAGAGACGGCCGGTGGAGACGGTGGAGGCGGTGGAGACGGCGGAGACGGCGGAGACGGAGGAGACGGCGGAGACGGAGGAGACGGCGGAGACGGCAGAGACGGTCGGTGGAGACGGTGGAGGCGGAGGAGACGGTGGAGACGGTGGAGACGGTGGAGACGGCGGAGACGGAGGAGATGGTGGAGACGGCGGAGACGGCAGAGAAGGCCGTTGGAGACGGTGGAGGCGGTGGAGACGGCGGAGACGGAGGAGACGGCGGAGACGGCAGAGACGGCCAGTGGAAACGGTGGAGGCGGAGGAGATGGTGGAGACGGCGGAGACGGCAGAGACGGCCGGTGGAGACGGTGGAGGCGGTGCAGACGGCGGAGACGGCGGAGACGGCCGGTGGAGACGGCGGAGGCGGTGCAGACGGTGGAGACGGAGGAGACGGCCGGTGGAGACGGTGGAGGCGGTGGAGACGGAGGAGACGGCCGGTAGAGACGGTGGAGGCGGTGGAGACGGAGGAGACGGCCGGTGGAGACGGCGGAGGCGGTGCAGACGGTGGAGACGGCAGAGACGGCCGGTGGAGACGGTGGAGGCGGAGCAGCGTCACGTGCACACAACTGGCGACAAAAATATTCGAAGTTAATTAATTTGCATACGTAAACTTCCGAAGGTATAGCTCCGTAAGCGGATCGTGCAAATCGTGCAAATCGTGTGTGGGCACGTCCTTGCCCAGGAGTAAATCTAGCTGGAAATCTAGCGTCAGCCAACAACAAACGGAATCAATTACATCATCACTGATATATGTTCGCATGTCATAACATAACATCATAACGTTGCCTGGGTTGTTGGTATAGTTCCATAACATCATAACGTTGCCTGTCATAACATCACAATCAATCATAATTCAAACCTACGAACATTTTCCGGTGAATAATCTTGTGCATGAATATCTATATACGATGCTTCTCTATGTTTGGAAATTTCGTGTGTTTATATAAAGTTTTTCGAGTACATTTTCTCGGTGCGCAGGATTGCTTGCGAAGCTATGTGTATGAATGTCTTGATGGGAAGCATTGCCTGCGATGACCTGCATGTTACATTTTTTGTTCGTTTGTTTACGAGGAGTTGCATGCGGATATTTACTTATGAAGGTTTTCTGACGGAAGTACTGCGAGGCAATGTTGTGTTCGACCACTAGCATCTCCGGCATAGCTATTCGATGATTAAATATCAGGATTCTGACAAAAACTGTGCTACAAAGAGCCAACAATTCAGGCTCCGACCTACCTTTCTATATTTCTGCCTGCACGCAGCTAACGCTATGTTTCAACAATCGTTGTCAAGACGAGAAAGCTCCAAAAACTCCCTGCCCAGTACGTCGTACTCCGGAAGATAGCATCAACCCAGTCGACAACGGAAACGAACGAGTTACTCTGTCATTCTTCCTTTTGTCGAATTTCATTCATTTTTTGTGATCATCGAGCCATCCAGAACAGTCGTCCATTAGTCCTGAGTAAATAAGCAGCCGGATGTCGTGGCTAAGTAGCCGGACGTGTAGGTCGTATCATGATGTGCCGGTTCGCCGACGTCCCGGACGTTGCCTGACGTTTCCGGTGGACGGTTGCAGAAGCACGCCCGGCACCGGACGTGGACGCCGGACGCCGGACGCGGTGACCTTTCCTCAAAGACCGCCGAATCCGATCTGAAGCTGATATTGCGGTCACTTACTACATGTCTCACCACAGCATTCATCTAAATATGTAGCTGACTGGTGTACAGCCTCCCTGCCCACCGAATAGGCATTCATCGGTGTAATGTGTGCCAATGCATGATAATGCGTTGGTAAACGTGTCCTCTTCATTTCCCGCACCATCCCCTCTCGGTGGAGAAACAGCCACAGACGCTACATGTCTAGAGTTCCAGTGATGTTCCTCAATAGTGTAATGCTTCACATTATGTTACTAAATTGGTCGCGATTCATGTCGCCACGGCTGCTGTTCCCATCCCCTCCCATCTCTCTCTCTCTCTTTCTCTCTCTCTCTCTCTCTCTCTCTCTCTCTCTCTCTCTCTCTCTCTCTCTCTCTCTCTCTCTCTCTCTCTCTCTCTCTCTCTCTCTCTCTCTCTCTCTCTCTCTCTCTCTCTCTCTTTCTCTCTCTCGCTCTCTCTCTCTCTCTCTCTCTCTTTCTCTCACTCTCTCTCTCTCTCTCTCTCTCCCTCTCCCTCTCGCTCTCTCAGCGCCCGTCCGCCGGACGTGGGTCGCCATCCTTCCTATCCTCGGGGCCGCAGAGCAATAACCTTCGGCTTATTGTGCGACAGTAACTCCAACAGTGTCCGATCTAAAAAAAACGCAACCAACCATCTTTCAGGGCAGGTCAAAGGTCGCAGTTTTCCGAACCTGACGTGTCGCTATTTGTACCAATATCTTACACCGACTGCATTGCCGATGTTAGCTGTTTGGGTTTTAGGGCGCCTCGAACAAAATATGTGATCATTTAGCGGCATTGCCGATGGCACTGCGAATCATTGTAGCGCAATCAGTTTAGTACAGCACCACAGTGTAGCGGTTCGTTGTGGTGTAGCAACACAGAGTAGCGGGCCGGTGTAGTACAGCACCACGGTGCATCGGATCAGTGCACCGGATCAGTGCATCGGATCAGCGTAGTGTAGCATCACGGTGTAATTGACAGCTGCACATATCTACAAGCATGCATGGGTTGCAGACTAGGTCAGGTCACACTTCGCAGGTCACACCTTTGACATTCAAAATGACTCGAAGAATAAGGCCTTTTTTCGTTCAAATATTCCATCCAACGTCAATCGACGTTGCTGGCCGACCGACTTGACAGGGACAGTTTTCGGACACTCGGACACGGACACGGACACTCGGACAATTTTCTCCCGATAATATTTACAAAAATGCGCCGTGAAACATGCCAGGCAGCACCGCACCACAAGCTGCTGTTCCGCTGTTCCGCTGTTCCGCTGTTCACCAGGCGACCATTCGGGGTCGTCACCCCCCCCCTCGGTCGTCCTCGAGCGGCGAGCGCGGCTCGAGCGGGTGCCGCCAGCGCCGGAGGCGACGCGTGCCGCCGCTCTCGGCGGCTCGTTTGCCGCGGGGGCCGCCAGACGTGTCGGCCCGCCGCGCCGTCGAAGACCGTCCGACCCGCGGCTATCGGCCGCTCCGCCGGCCAGCTGCGAGCAGCCGTTCGCAGTCATATCGACCGGACGCGGCCGGTTGAGATGGGAACGCCGCCGCCGCCGCCGCCGCCGCCGCCGCCGCGCCGGCTGCTCTCGCCACGGCTCGGCCCGGTATTGAGACTGACGCCGGATCTTAAGACGCCGACGCTCTCGCCGCTGCCCGGCCCGCTCAAAAATCCCCGCCGCTCTCACCATGGACCGGTCGGGTCTTAGGAATCTGACGCGCTCACCTCTGCCCGGCCAGGCCAGCAAACTCCACCGCTCGCACTGCTGCTCGGCCCGGCGAGGTAGCTCTCACGCTATCACCACGGCCCGGCCCGGCCAGAAAACTCTGACTCTCTCACCTTTGCTCGGACAAGCCAGAAAACTCCACCACTCTCGCTGTTGCCCGGCCGGGCAAGAAAACTCCACCACTCTCGCCTCTGCCTTGCCGGTCCAGAAAACGCCACCGCTCTCGCCGCGGCCAGGACGGAACTTAAAACTCTGATGTTCTCACCTCTGCCCGGACAAGCCAGAAAACTCCACCGCTCGCACTGCTGCTCAGCCCGGGCAGACAACTCCAACTCTTTCACCTTTTCCCGGACAAGCCAGAAAACTCCACCGCTCGCACCTCTGCCCGGCCCGGCCAGAAAGCTTTGACGCTATCACCTCTGCCCGGACAAGCCAGAAAACTGTACCGCTGTCGCCTTCGTCCGGCAACAGGCTCACGCTTAACTTATTGGACCCCGATGTGACTCCTCTAATTGACCTGGCATGCTTGATTAGAGAATGCCCTTCCAGTTAAAATTACCGACCAGCTATCCAATTAACCTGCAAATTAACAACGCTGATGTCGGTTAAAATCCAGCCATACGCTACATATTCATAGGTTTCTTTTTGCTTCTCGTTCATGACGAACGCTGATTAAAACGACACTAGTGCTTATATTTTGCTTCCCAATCGTCAGTTTAGTTCTATTTCCCGGGAGATCCGCGACTATCACACTTTATTGTCGGTGTTAACGTAAGGGTGCTCTGCGTCGTTGGGATTGAGGGCGCTCCTGGTTATGGTTCATGGGTGGCGGCGTAGAACAATATTATATATATATATATTATATATATATATATATATATACATATATATATATATATATGTATATATATATATATATATATATATATATATATATATATATATATATATATATATATATACATATACTCTGCGAGTTCGTTGTGGTCGGCTCCGATACCTTACATGTCTAATATCTCCACAACACGTCATAATTTCAGTCGGTATTAAAAATGAGTGCTTAGTTTTAACGTTGTCGAGATGTAGGCATCACACGACTACACAATGAATGGCCTACTCTCAAAGTTACACTGTGAGAGCTGTACGGTAATGTACTGGTTGAAAACTGGACGATGCCAAGACTGTACATTGCACAGAGACTGGACCAAGTGTATCAGAGACTGGACATTAAGTGTATCGGAGTCGGTCCCAAGACTGGACAGCGGGCAGAGACTGGACTAAGTGTGTCAGATACTGGATAAAAACTGTGTCGGAGATTGTTCCAAAACTGGACAGCGGGCAGAAACTGAATTAATTTGGGAGTGCTAACTGGGTAAAATGCGACAGAGAAGGATGCGCTAATACGGGACATGAGAATAATGCGTTGCTCAACTAGTATATACACAACTGGCGGGCTATATTAAGGTGACAGCCGAGCTATCAGGCAGGAGAGCGTGAATGTTTCGAAATTACTTGCGAAGTGCAGAGGTGAGAACGAGGTGCATGGTTTAGTGACATCTTGTGGTGCTCATACATTGAATATCCCCTTCATTGGAAGTAAGCTGGCGATAAGTGTAAATGTCAAACCAAATGTACGTGTCTCGTGGCGTAATAGGGCGATTTGTCAGTTAAGACGTCCTGAAGTGAGTTTTCTGATGTGAAGGAAATTATTCATATATGTACGTGAGCATACATTTTTAGAAACAATAATCACGACATTTTTGCACAACCACAACACCACACATATATTACAACAATCAGTCATTTTTCAGCGTGATTTAAACCCAGCGATGACGCAAAAACACAAAAATAGCCTAATATTGGTTCTCGATAATTATGGATTTTCCTCACTTTCCACGTCATCGGGAACTTCAGCCGTTTTCGTCCACACTTTGCTGGGCGAACAGTTTGCCGCGTTGGCTCCCCGGATAGCTATAGAAGTGTAGAAAAAAACAGCCAACTACGCCAAACTTGACCCGTACCCAATTCCACCTTCCCGCCGTGCTCGTCTTCTCCCGCCAAATCCCGGACAATAGCAGCTGCGCGAGTCGCGGCGAGCGGCGGCGGACCACCCGGACCGCCGCCAGTGCGCCGTCCCGCCCCTCGTGCACCAACTGCAAACCCACCGTCGTCGGCGTCGCAATGTGTGCCAGACAGAGCCGCCCCATCGGCTGACAAAATCGCTGCCATATCCTGCCCAAATCCTGCTGCCATATCATCCCATCGGCAGGCGGCGCGTGCGGCCATGCGAACGGCCGGACTGCAGCGCCCGGCGGGCACAATGCGGCCGGCAGCGGCGGCGGCCAGCGGCCACTCGGCCCGCGCCAGAGTCGTCGCTCGTGCGGCCGGTTTCCATTCATGTCGTGTGCCGCGTCGGCACCGACGGTCTCGTGCCGCCGGTCGTCGGCCGGACATAAACCGACCCGAGAGGCCCTCGGCGCCGGCACGTGCCGCCTATATGTGTCAGCCCTCTGACTGCGTCGGCCGCCCAGTAAATTCGCAGACAGACACTCGACGTTCGGATTTATTGGCGGTCGTAACCAAATATATATATATATATATATATATATATATATATATATATATATATTTGCATGCATGCCCGGTTGTATGTATGCAGATATATCCACATCTGCATGAGGTTACCAGCACACCCACTGCTGCAACTTTGAACGGAACCATTGTTTTATTTCTAAAAAGGACATCGTCAAAGCCGCAGGCCGACACGGACTATCAAACTGGTGCCGAAGGTAAACACCTGCGTTGAGCGGTAGGGAGGATACGTCCAGGCGTGGGGATATCACTGGTGTAATCACTGTCCGGGGAGCAAGTCTCGGACTGCTGGGGCACCACCCGCACTGAACATGCCACAATTTGTAGACCCTGGGTTGAAAACCTGGTGCCGACAAAGAAAGCTAGCGTTGCAGAGCAAACTAAGCAATGCGGATTTAGAGAACAATAATGCTTCGTGCGTTGTTGGTGCTAAGGTCGCAATCTACAGTTGTATGTCTTCCACCCATGCATGCTCTCGTTATAGCAGATTATCGCTGGAAGATTCAGACATTTGGAGAGAAGAAAATGATGGCACTAATCCAACGCTGCCATTTCTCCCAAGGATGCTGCTGATCGGGAAAACTTCGACAGGGCGCAATCGAACTTCTCGAAGAGGCGCCAATTACTCTCAGTTAGCGCCTTCCGCTAATGATATCGGTGGCGAAACGCATTCAAGCTTTCTGAAGTTCCGCCTTCGGCAAAAAATTCCAGGAGGAGGGTGCAGCTGCGCCTTCCAATCAAGCGACATTTTCCAGCCAGTGGTCCTATTCATCGACATCCTCATCATCATCGACAGTACATCCTCCCCTCTGGATCCGCCATTATCGTTACTATGTATCAATGTCGTTCCTTTGCAACTTTCAAAGACCATAACCCATGTCATCAGAGTCAGTTTTGATGTCGCGAGCATGAACCAGATTCATTTTTCATCGCTGTAATCATAATACTGCAGTTATAAAACAATCGACAGTGCATTGCCACCATAACACCAGAATTGTACGAGCAGATACCATCCGCTGTGTCTGTGCTACTAAACAACATAAACAATGCTCCAGAATTGGGATGACACAGTCTGAAATCTCACCACTCATCACCAAGCCAAGACCAAACCAGGTCAGGTCCGGTCACTGGATCACCAATGCGGAAACTCAGTGTGGATGCTCCTTACCACCACTTGCTCCAGAGTGGGCGTAAGTTAGTTGAGATGATGTCATGGCCAGGTTGCGAGTCTGACGTCACGTCCCAACGGGCCCTGATTGGCTGACTCCGCCCCATGTCACCAGGGTCAGCCAACACACGTGATCTACGCGTGGAGGGACTCCACGCCCACCGACCCCGGTCTCAGGTCTCGAGACTGACGTCACGCCCCAGCGGGCTCTGATTGGCTGACTCCCTCCCATGCCACCAGGGTCAGCCAACACACGTGATATACGCGTGGCGGGACTCGACGCCCACCGACCCCGACCAGCCGCAGTACCACGGCACGGAGACGCGCGGGCGCGCCACGCTCTGTCTGCTGCACGCCGACTGCTTCCCGCAGCCGGCTAGAGACGGCAGCGCCATCCGGCGGCCGCCGCCGCTACTACTGGTTGCCGCGGCCATCGCGAGATGGCGTGCCGGTTGGTGACGGTCTGCGCTCGCCGGCGGTGGCTGCGTCGCGCCGTGAGATGGCGCCACCGCTGCTGATGGCGAGCCTGCGCCGAGAAGGCAGGTGGTGGTGACGACGGCGGCTACGACGTGAGCTGGTGGTTGGTCATGCTGGTGGTTGCGTTGGTTGTGGTTGTGGTTGGCGTTCGATTTGATGTCGGGCTCCGAGTTTGGAGACACACTCGCTGTGGGTGTTAAATCTATTTCCCTAATGATAACACTTAGTGATGATGTTTTGGTTCTGGCGGATATCCCCAGACCTCACGCTCACAACTACAGCACACTTCACTCTCCTCACCTCCCTACAAGCTTGAAGCGTACCGGTGCAACTGCACCTGCAATAGACACAGATGTATTAACGCCTGGATGTAGAACCGTCTTTGAAATTGTTGAAATTGACGGAGAAAGTATGTTCTGCTTATTGAACACCATGTTTACTTTTTCATGACATGCATGTACGCGCACCTTCCCGATATTAGAATGAACACGCATTTCGTGATTTCTTGCAATATTTGAAGACGCATGTACTCTTATCCTCTCCGCGTTACTACACCAACTGGATGAGATTCCCATTGCACGAATATGTTTTGTGTTTTTCACGCACTATTCAGTTTTTATTAACTTTCAACTACACATTGGATAAGCAATGTGCTCGTTCTCCGACAAGCACTCTGGGTGTGCTCCTGAGTGCTTAGGAGCACTACTCGCACAACTACTGTTCGGTGGTAGTAAATTGTGTAAGCAGCAATGCTATATTCATGCATCACCTTTTAACCGTGTAAGAAGCCCCAGATATTGGGTGCATGCCACTAAAGACAAGCGTGGCGACAATTCTCATGCGACTTGGTAATTAATGATGCTGTATTTTATCACATTGGGAGATCAATTTCCTCCTGTTAGCAAATGTTGACTGTGAGCTTTCCTGCTCCAAATAATTGTAATAGGATGAATAAAAGCACCTTGCACCAGCCAGCACAAGCAGCTGGTGCTGTGGTGTCGCCATTACGTGCAGACTGTACGACACCAAAGGAAGTTGGCGACTGGCGAGTTAGCAACAATGGCTGTGCCACACAACTAGCTCCACCGGTTGACATCACGGTACCGGTGTGATGTGTAGCGGCTGACGTCACGGTACCGGTGTGATGTGTAGCGGCTGACGTCACGGTACCGGTGTGATGTGTAGCGGCTGACGTCACGGTACCGGTGTGATGTGTACCGGCTGACGTCACGGTACCGGTGTGATGTGTAGCGGCTGTGCTGCGACCGGCCGGATGGCGGAACGATATTGTCGCCAGCGTGGTTGCGCCCAGTATTCAAAGCCACCGCCAGTTTCACATCGCCGATGGTAGTTGTTTTGTTTGTTGATTGTTTCGTTTGTTGATTGATCACCAGCACGGCTGTGGCTGTTAAGGCGGTGCTGGTGGCGGTGTGCCGACGCCGGTGTTTACGCGGCGTTGGCGATGTGGTGTAGTGGTGCTCAGACCCGACACCGGTGGTGGTGTAAGGCACCGGTCACTCACGCTGGCCTCCGGTGGTGGTGTAAGGCACCGGTCACTCACACTGACCTCAGGTGGTGGTGTAAGGCACCGGTCACTCACGCTGGCCTCCGGTGGTGGTGTAAGGCACCGGTCACTCACGCTGGCCTCCGGTGGTAGTGTAAGGCACCGGTCACTCACGCTGGCATCCGGTGGTAGTGTAAAGCACCGGTCACTCACGTTGACTTCTGGTGGTAGTGTAAGGAACCGATCATTCACGCTGGCCTCCGGTGGTGGTGTAGGGCACCGGTCACTCACGCTGACCTCCGACCACTGCGAGGCGTTGACCTGGAGCGTCCGCCTTGCTGGACGTCAGGCGCGTACATTGTTTAGCTGAGGGCATGCCTTTGCTGTCCAGAGGGAAAGGGCGTCCCCAGTGAGAGAAATACCCGGGTGGGGGCGGAGTGGATGGCAGGAGGGTATTTGGCCCAACTTCCATGGGGCACTAATAGCTTAAGCAATAAGCATTGCAATGCACTCCAGTATGCTTACATGGATTGTCTTTCATCCGTGGCTCCACCAACAATAGCGAGACGTTATTTCGAGTGAGCGTGAAGACCGAGCAGTCCTACGCCAGCGAGTATGCTGCACAATTTCATCTGAGAGGTCTGGCCCGATCCGGCTTGGCACGACCGTCGTGTTTTTGAAACCGTAGTACGATTTTTGCTATGCCGCTCTTCGTTTTGTCTTTACACCCAATTATAGTAGGGCTCTATTGATTACATATTTGTTGCTGCTTTTATCTCAGCATTCTTTTTGATTGGCTCTGAGTCTTGTTTTGCAAAGAAAGAAGTTCGAGTGGCATTTCCACTGACGGCGAACTTTCAGCGACGTTTCACGTTGCCATGCCAGTGCCAGTACAAGACGCCGTTAGGAGCACTGAACAAGTGAGGGTGTGGGGCCGGCGGGCTGTGGGACTCCCCTGCTGCAGGCACAGGATCGCACATCAAACCACGAACGGGAACTGGCCGACCGACCGTAACTGCACTCTCCTGACAGCCCGGGAGGGCGTGCGTCGTTCCTCAAACCAAATGCACTATGTCGAATTGTCGGATTATAATAGGCGTCACGTGTCACGACCCCTGCATTTCACAGCCTATCCAGTTCGGTCTATGCTGCGTACAAACCTTCAGCACATGCTCAGCACATATACTTTCGCCTTCCATGCAGAAATGGAGCACGTCGTATCTCCGTCGACCTGAACTCCGAAGCCCCGGGACAAAATCCGAAGACGTCACCCACGTGCCGTCTGGAACAGACGCCTGGTGCCGGCTGCGCTGTGGCATCCATCGTTCGCAATTTTATGAATGCATCGCATGCGAGATCACTCCAGCAGTGCACACATGATAGAAGCCGCGTGGCGGTATAAATACGCAAAGCAATCCGCACGTAACCGATAAATACTGAGACTGGATTTCAGTGCGATTTTAGTACTCGCCCTGGCTCGTCCATCGCCCCTATTCGCGTAGCGAATTGGTGTGTGGACCTAGTACGCAGCTTCACAGCGAATAGCGTACCTTTACGTAGCTCTGGGTGAGTTGTCATAGACGAATATGGGCCAGCATAGCGTGGACCATTGCAGCCCAAGGCAGACCCAACACAAGGTGACCATTACCATGGCAGGTCGCCGCACACATCGCCCAAGCCCAAACCCGCCGCAAAAGGGGGGGCCCCGCCCACCCAAGGAGAAACCCCAAAAAAAGGTTACTATCATAGGGGGGTGGTCGCACACATCGCCCAAGCCCAAACCCGCCGCAGATCACCAAGACTAGGCGTTCGCAACCTAAGACGGACCTAACCATCCATAAACCGCGTTCACAGGAGGCACGCGCATTGTATAAAGGAGTTACCTGTGGCAAATGTCAAATCTGCGTGACATGTGACAGAGCCCGATGGCATTTGACCTACGGTGCTGCTCATAGCGGAACTGTATGCTCCATAAAAGTTGCTTGCATATCATAATAGCTCACATCCTACCCCAAATAGCTCCCAAATTGTCGGTAAAAGTCTCAATGTGTATTCTTAGAGACTGATACTGAAGTTGCATTTTGTGAATACACAACAGTGAGTTGTTGTCGACCTCGGCGATACTATAAGCGAGCGAATGTCGCCAGCCGGTCGACCTGGTGACCTATCTTGGCGAGTAGGCCTAAGCTGCCAGTGACGACTTAAGTCGTCTTCGTGAGCACTTTGTGTGGCAGGAGTTTGCATATAGTGAAGCGTGTCGCTGCTTTTCTCGTCGACCGAAACCACAGGTCGGCGTCGCTCAGTGTTTGCAACAATGCGGTAATTGACAATGGCGCTGTGGCAATGGATACATTGGCAGTGTGCGTTTAGTAGCCCCATCAGTCGGAGCTCTGTCTCGGAGTGAGATGCTCTCCGGGACACTATCGCACTCCCGGTGCCGCCCGACGATGAGGTTGAGTGCCGGCAGAATGTTGCCAAGCGCCGAGCAGGATGGCAGGTGGGTCGAGCGGTGACGTGCTGCCCATGTGGGTCAGCGGATATTTCCTCACCGAAAGCGTGCTCCGGTGGCCGTGCCAGCCCCTGTGCTGTCCTCCTTTCACCCACTCGTGCCAGGCGATGTCTTCGATAAACTCCAATAACGTTCCCGACTGCAGGCAAACCCGGCGCAGGATTGTGTGCACACCATTCGAGACTGCAGGTGAGCCACATCAGAACGGTGCAGGATTGTGTGCACTCGCTTCACTGACGAGCTGTTTTGTTGGTGCACGATGGCCAGTGCCGTCGAGTTCAGGCTGCCGAAGAGCTGCTGAAGGCCTCGAGAAAGATTCTGGGCCCAATGTGTTTGGAAAGTACCGGTAGCGAGCATAACTGGAGCATCCATAATTATATGCCAAGCCCGGTACTGCCTGGAGTGGTGCTGCCGTGTCGCATGCCTTTGACCGGTAAGCATTCTTTGTCACTGATCACTGCCGCCAGCGAGGACACCAGCGGAAATTGGTGGTTCAGCGGAGCCGACATCACTGGACTGCACGACGTAAAGACATAAACTGCACATCGTACCGGGTAGACCGCATGTGATGTGTCTGTTTCCACACAAGCACGAGACGTTCCCAATGCAAAGTGATTGTTCAACGTGAAACGTTGCGCAACGATATCGCACCCCAATCGGGATGTCAATCCACCTGGCTGACCATTGCATTCCCTACTCCGATATCGCATTTACGAGCACAAATGTGCAGATGTAGTCGCTCTCACAAAGCAGGACAAACTTTGCCAGTTTAACTTTGTGAAATTGTCGTACACGGGCCCAGACCTAACCGACATCGCAGTAGCGGCGCACGCATTTACAACAGTCAACACTCCTCAAGAAAAATTGGCGCTCTAACACCGCAATTAGGCACTTTTGTCAGATTTTGGTACAGGAGAGTAGGAAGCATTCGGCATCTTTTGCAAGCTGAAGGCTGAACACACATGCCCATTTCACCCATAAGTGCGCCTATGCACTTCGGCCTATCTTGAAATGAGCTAGGTCTATCCTGCAATGAGCTAGGTCTATTTCTGCATTGAGCTAGGTCTATCTTATACTGAGCTAGGTTCATCTTGCAATTCGCTAGGTCTACCTTGTAATGACCCAGGTTTTGCCTTGTAATGATCTAGGTCTATTGCTTAATGAGTTAGGATTTGGAAGAGACGACCAAATGCATTACGTGCGAAAGTTGAACTTCTTGTGTGGAGTGTCCCAAATGTGCCAGTATTGTGGTAGAACCAGCTGCTTCTTGATCCCCATGGATTCGTCAGTGATTCTGACAACATTCAGGTGGCAACTGCTGTTCGAACGAAACGTTCGTGGAAGCATAATTTTGGTATGTGACAAGGACCACGCTCTCTTTCCTCTGCAGCACAACTCGCCCCTGCTTGCTGGACGCGCGGGGTGAATGTCAGCGGAAGCGCAAGTTTTCAATTGCTGTTTGTCGGATAACTTTGTAGTAGTGTGCATCCTGAGAGATGCTCGGCTTTGACAGCATGTTGTTCGCGACACCAGCCAAGCCGGCTCTTATTCGGCGAGCTGCTCTGATCCACCTGGTCTGACCTAGCTGACATGACCTAGCTGACCTGACCTAGCTGACATGACCTAGCTGACCTGACCTAACTGACTTGACCTATCTGACCTGACCTAGCTGACCTGACCTAGCTGACCTGACCTAACTGACCTGACCTATCTGACCTGACATATCTGACCTGACCTAGCTGACCTGACCTAGCTGACCTGACCTAGCTGACGTGACCTAGCTGCCCTGAGCTAGCCGGCTTGCCATCCTGTCACGATAAGCTGCTTTCCGAGTCGATTAATGCTCAATGAGACTGTGCGTAGTTGAAGATTTCGTGTTGCGTCGAGCACCTGTGCGGAGCTTTAGTGCTAAGCGGCGGTGTTCGCTGATTGTGGACGGTCGAAGACTTTAGTAGTATTCGGCTTGTATGCCGTTTCAAATAGGCAATCGACCCACGCGTGCGACGTCACCGCTTGCTGTTTATCATGCGCTGCGGTTGGTGCTGCCCGTGCTGCTTGAACATCCTGCTGTCGGGTGTGGTGGCTCGTCAACATGTCGACCAGGCTGAACACGTGGAAGCCATGCGATTCGTGGACGCTGTGCGACGCCTGTGCATTGTCTCGCGTTGGACTGTTGCTGGCGCAATTAGTGATGAAAGCAATACATGCACAGTAGCGTTCGGTGTCTTCCCTGCAGCTGTGACAACGCGCGCGCATGGCGGAAGGAAAAGCTGCACAAATCACCGGTGTTTTGTGCAACATCTTGTGAGTGAGCAATGCCACGGAGTTGCACCTCGTCTATCTAGGGTTGAGCACCTAGAACATCTTCATTTATCTATGGTTGAGCACCGAACACATCTTCACCCATCCAGGGTTGAGCATCCAGCGCATTTATGCACCCTCTCCGCAGTTTTCCCCTTGTTCTCGAGCAGTCGCTGGACATTTTCCATGAAGCTACTACAGCGATTTTTTACCTCACACTTTTGTCCCACTTGTGTACCTTCCACCTTCCCTAGCATCTTCCTGTGGAAGACGAAGCTGCTCTTGCGACCAATCGTCGAGCTGGAACATCCAAAAGAACAATTTGGGTTGCCACCAAGGGTAGTAGGTTGATCAGAATGTGTCGAACACCGAGAAAGGTTTTCATTTTCAAACAATTTCATCTTTGATCTCCTCCCTGGCGTCAGCCAATAATCTCACCGCACCATACTTGGTGTCCATTGCGAGACCTTGTAGCAGGCTACACGTTACAAGACGATGCGTCGGTTTTGTCTCGTTGCTATGGCTTGTACAGTTGAATATCGACAGGGGTCGCACCAACCCTATCTCCCACCCCTTTGTTGTCGAACATGGCAAAGTACCCCCAAGTACGGCGAGGGCGAATAAGGTTACATTTTTTCGAATTCAGCAACAGGACACATGACTAATGACTTCTTAGTGATGCTTACACAAATTCGGTCTTGAAAGTAGAATAGTAAACAATGCTTTCCTGAGAAAGCTATACAATGGAATAACATGCCAAAATCTCATGCTATGTCTAATGAAATAATGATGATGTATACATATTGGCTTCTTTGCTGAGATTATCTTAACAAAAATCAATATGAGAGTGCCGCAAATATCCTTACTGATCTTTCCAATGCACATTGATTGCGAACTTCGGCGTTTCTATCTTGTGGTTATTAATCCTGTGGTCTTCCTGGTCAGATCCTCATACCAATTCTCTGAGGAGAGGGTTTATGCCCACACTCTAATGCCACTTGAACGTTGCATGAAACCGAAAATGTTGTAATCAGATAGCGCTCGACAGGTAGGGCACGAAGTAGGGCTGAAATCACCCCGAACATTTTCTCCCCTCAAAAAGTGACTAGTTGGGTTTATTGAGTCACGACTGACGTCATGTTTTGACTCTGGAGAGTTCAATATGTGGGAGGTTTCAACAACAAACATTACTTGGAATCAGAAAAGGAAGGTGAAATCGGCCGTACTTCGAACATGTTTGCCAACCCAAAAATTAACATTTTTAGCTGTGTTGGGCTCTGGGTACCAAAGGTCCCGAGTTTGACACTCGCACCGCTCAGGACAATTCCCAATCCCGCGGCCGATCGGCGAAACAGCAGTGGCGGCGCCATTAGACGTGAATGTGTATAAAGTGCGTCGTGAACCACCAAATAAACAAACAAACAAACAACATTTCTAGTTTGAAAACTTTCAAGATGTTGAGCTTTCAACTGTCTTCAATTTTTCATTTTCTAATGGTTAGATCCCGCCGATAAACGTTTCCTTAGGTCAGCCTAACCTCCTAAAAGCGCTTACTTTAGCCAGCATCTTTGAAACAACCTAGTGGGCAAATATGGATATGGGCAAATAAAAGTCATCAAAACGAGAAAAAAATGACACATTCATCTGGTGCGATTTGTTGAATACCTAAACATAAGCAAACACTGGATGTTTCATTAAAATATTTATATCCGTTAGAGCGTGACGTATGGCTGAGCTTTTTTGGAGGTGACCTCACTTGACCTTGACGAACTCGGTAGCCACGGCCGCCAGGTCGGCCCACCCTCAACAGCTGACAGCCCGGGAAGCACACCAGCAGGCCGGGCACGCGTGGTTTTAGCCACGTATCGAAGACCAGCACCCTGTCGGCTCCACAGACCTAAATTTCGTGCCGTGGTGGTAATGGTTTCGAGGGAGGAAGCTGAATGTTCACCGATGTGATCGTTCACAATGTTCATCGGACGACCGGTGACTGGCTATCACTGCAGATCCGGCTACCCCTGGCTACCCCTGGCTACCACTGGCTACCCCTGGCTACCAATGCAGCACCGGCGTCGCGCACCGGCACCGCGCCTGCCACGTCAGGTCGCCCACCTAGCCTTGAAGCAGTCTGGACGCTGACCTGACGATGTCACGGGGGTCGATGCGGGGCTGAGCTGGGGGGGGGGGGGGGGGGGGGGGGGACGCTAGGAAGACTGGGAGGCGCTGAGCCGCGCCGGCGGATGGAGGTCGAGACGGCAATTAGACAGGCTGGTGATCTGGTGATAAGACGATCCGGCGGTGGTCTGACACCGTTACCGACGCAGCAGCAGGGGACGTGGTGCACGCACAGCAGCCAGCACCCAGCACCCAGCACCCAACACCCAGCACCCAACACCCATCACCCAGCACCAGCAGCCAGCACCCAGCACCCAGCACCAGCACCAGCACCCAGCACCCAGTACCCAGCACCCAGCACCAGCAGCCAGCACCAGCACCCAGCACTAGCACTCAGCACCCATCACCTAGCACCCAGAACCAGCACCCAGCACCAGCAGCCACCAACAGCAGTCAGCACCAGCACCAGCACCAGATATCTCGTAAGTTCTCAGTGCATTGTGCCGTTTGATTATCTAGTTAATAGCCAATCATTTATTAGCTAGTTGGTAGCACCTCAGGAGCACACTCAGCCTGCCACACGCTACTTTCCTCTGGAATGAAGCAGGCGATTCAGTATTTTTTTCCTCCTTCCAATGACCTTATAATGAGAATACGATGCACCGGGCGACTATATTTGAAGCCATGGCTAGGGACGCTCCCATCTGCAACGGATGAGATGTTGTTCTGGTCCCCTCGAGAGGAACCAGGAGTGTTTTTTTTATTGGTGTTGGGTGGATGCGCTCCAGCCGTATGAGGCAGGCACGACCTCGTCCCGACTCGTCCTGCGGTAAGACGAGGCCCAATCTTAAAAAACATGGCTTCATCGTCTTCAGCTTGTTGTCGGAGAGAATGTGCAAACCGGGTCGATTTTTCTTAACCAGCACATCTACACGGTATTACCCATGGCAGCTATGGTTCTGGACTTCTCTAGACAAATTCGCATTTAGTGTCGGCTCTGGGCCGTGAATTTAAGCTATGATGTTTGTTAATGTTTAAGCTAAGAAGAAAGAAGTGTTTGCCTTAAAGTGCTTGTTTTCTTAAACAAAGAAGTGTTTAAGAAAGAAAGTGTTGGCTTTGTCACCTACTGTGTCCAATGTGACTACCCTGCGCCCTGCTTGGCATATGGCAGCATATATTTCCTTCAGATTTATTTTCAATGGAGCAAGCTGAAAAAAATGAAACGCCCTCAGGATATAATTTTGCAACCTTATTCCTTGCATACATACCTTGGTGATGGAGATTTCCGATTCCATTTTTTTCGAATCACTGCTTATTAACACTTTCCGGTCAGAACTTCACACCCCGTTTCGGGGTAATTACAAGCCCCACTCTAAGGCTCTTGGTGGGATTAATTGTCGGAAGTAGCAGACAATAGTGCCGAGAGGGAAATATGTGGACATTATTGCCTGAAACACATCCATTTGTAGCGGAGCCCGACTTACCTGATGGAAAGCGTCTTCTACATTCATACGATTTATGCCCGTCACTTGAGTCTGAGTTGTGGAGGAGGTGTAGGTACTCTGGTATTGCCATTTATTCCGCTTTCATCAGAGCACATCAGGGTACAGACTAGAAAAAAACACTTAGAACAAGAACATCTCGGTTCAGTACCGGGCCGAACCGAGAATTGCATCGTAAACAACGTATTAATGTCTTGCATCTGACGATCGAGGCGCTAGGAGCCCCGAAACCAGAAGTAAGTGTTTCACGAAGGGTCATCCAAGATGCCGTTTATTATCTCAATGAATATTTAATATATACATACATATATATATATATATATATATATATATATGATATATATGTGTATATATATATATATACATATATAGATACATATATATATACATGTATATATATATGTATATATATGTAAATATATATATATATATATATATATATATATATATATATATATATATATATATATATATATATATATATATATATATATATATATATATATATATATATATATATATATATATAGAATATATAAATATATATATATATATATATATATATATATATATATATATATATATGTATATATATGTGTGTGTGTGTGTGTGTGTGTATGTGTATGTATGTACGAGACACACCGCCTCCGTAGAACAGAGCAGGCCAATCTGAATGAAGACCATACTCCGAGCGCAGAGGTACACTAGTAGCTACCAGAGCTACAGTCCCCGTTTCTCTAGCCGTCGTAGCCGTGTCTTCCATAGCCATAGCCGGCATAGCGGACGCCGTAGCCACCTGCGTGGCCGTAGCCGCTTCCGTGGCCGTAGCCGCTTCCGTGGCCGTAGCCGCTTCCGTGGCCGTAGCCGCTTCCGTGGCCGTAGCCGCCTCCGTGGCCGTAGCCGATTCCGTGGCCATAGCCGCTTCCGTGGCCGTAGCCGCTTCCGTGGCCGTAGCCGCCTCCATGGCCATAGCCGCTTCCGTGGCCGTAGCCGCTTCCGTGGCCGTAGCCGCCTCCGTGGCCGTAGCTGCTTCCGTGGCCATAGCCGCCTCCGTGGCCGTAGCCGCCTCCGTGGCCGTAGCTGCTTCCGTGGCCGTAGCCGCTTCCGTGGCCGTTGCCGCTCCGTGGCCGTAGCCGCCTCCGTGGCCGTAGCCGCCTCCGTGGTCGTCGCAGCAGCCGTAGGTGGTCACTACTGCCATCATGGCAACGAGCAAAACGACCCGGAAATAACAGTACACAGAAGAAAAGTAAAACACATAAAATGTTGCTGTTTTGCCATCTGCTCTAAACATTTTAACATTTACAACTACAGCTGCAGGACTTCGGTGTCCTAATCCTAATACACTTACAAAGTACGCTCAGACAAAGCACTGAGTGGACAATGCATTGAGTGGACATTGCATTGTCCACCCGATCGATCACTATATCCGGCCAGTGTAATCCATCCTCCACACCGTCCGGCTGCGGGAGGAACACCGGGCGCAACAGTTGAGAGTCGAACCACGGACGACTCCGACTCGCAGCATTGTGTGATGTACATTATGCACATCTAGCATAATGTACATCACATCACATTATGCCACTGTAATGTACATCACATTATGCCACTAGCCTGGTGTTCATGGTGAGAAGCTGCGGCTACGACTTCGGAAGCAAGAGCTGTGGTGTTTACTGGCTGCCACGGCGCGCTTATATGGCGCGCCAGCAGCGCCGTGACCCCCGTGTGACCCGGACCGTTACGAGGGCGTGGCCTGCACTGTGCACCGGCGGTACGATTTTACAGAGTGTGGTGCGGAAGCGGTCTCGTGGTACCGCTCACGGCCTGTTTGTTAGCCAGCGCATCGACGGCGGCCTGTGGCCATGAGTCGTGAATGTGCACTCGTGCACAATGTATGTGCGCGCCCTCACGTGTGAAGGCGTGAATTGCAGGTGGACAGGTTTGGGAGTTCGCCACGCTTGGACTGTGACACGAATCTGCACTGTCCATGCCGCCATGAGAGAAGGCGCGCCAGCATGCTACGAAGGAGAGGAAGAGGCGACATTTGCCGGTCACGTGATTAGCCCATGTTACGTGGCCGGTGCGCACCGAGACGGGTAGCCGCTCGTCACAATGGCAGTGGGCCGCGTGCTGCTGAGCTGAATTGCGATTGCGAATCTCAAACACTGAGCGGGAGACAGAAACACTGGGCTCAAACACTGGGCATGAGACAGAAATAGCCGCACCACACTGAGGGACGAATTACATTTTGACGTTGGACAGACTACATGGCGCCAAGACATTGTTTGGTGGGAAGCTTTCCTGATACTTAGTATTGATATTTGAGTGACTTCGTGATATTGCTTTCTTAACCCGTCTTTCGGGTGAGATCCTCATACCCCGTCTCGGGGGATTATATGCCCCCCTCTAAGCTCAAAACTAAGAGCTGCACGAACCCGAAAGTTGTACGTACCATCGTAACTCGATGGGTAGTATCCGCAACCACCCCCACAGTTTTCTCCCCTCAAAATTGACGTCGCCAGGGGGTGTATGGGGTTACGACTTACGTCATGCTGTTGGCTCTGCGGAGTTAATTTCGGATACTATTTTTCAAACGGATCTGATTTGGAATCAGAAAAGGAAGGCGAAGTTGACCATGGTCCCAAAATGTGTGACCAGCCTGAAATAATTTCTTCGTTGTTGATATTTTCCAAATATTGAGCTTCGGTTTTTGTAATTTTGCAATAGGTACAGCGCACCGAGAAACGCTGCTTTATGTGAGCATATCCCCATAAAATTGCTTTATTTAGTCAGAATCTTTTAATTTATACCTAATGGATAAATATGCGAAACAACTAGTCATAAAACGCAAAATTCAAAAAATACTCTGCTGCTTTTTGGTGTCTTCGCGTCTACTCATTCAGCCTCTGAAGCGGAAAAACCTGAGGGCGGGGTCTCTCGATAGCCCCCCCCCCCCCGCCTCTGCCCAGCGAGGATTGTTTAGAATCGCATGACCTGGCATTTGAAGAGGTGAGTATTACTGTTAACGACGGAGCTATAATGAGCGCAATGACCTAACTAGACCCCGACATGATATCAACGAATATATATGAACTGAGATGTGCTTCCGGTGTCACCAAAGCCACTTCACTATCTCACATGCACTGACAGCTTGATGACCCATTTTGGTCCGCGCTCCTCCCACTTGACGCTTTCAAAATGTTGAATGGCTGTTGATTCTGTTCAGCTGACTGGTGACCTTGTTTCGGCCTTGCAACCCACCAGGTGTGCATCGTAAGTGCACACCAGGTCCGGAGCTCCTGGGTGAGTCGCGACCTCAACCCCATTGACGCGACCCTGCGACGTCGGCTGCGGCAGAAATCGAGAAACGCCACAGCGGCGAAAACTGACTCGCTGGCGGCGGTTTGTGGTCGGCCGAGAGTGACGTCTGGTGGTCCCGGGGCAGCATCGGCTCGCCGGTTTTGTCGGTTTTGTCGCGGCTTGGCGCCGGTTTTGCCGCGGTTGCGGCGGCCGCCGCTCCGCAGTCGTCGGCTTTTTCGACATTGAACAACAACAGATCCGGCGGCGGGACACGGTGTTGAGAGGCGGGTGGAGCGATGTTTTCGCCGGTCGATGCGAGAGGAGCCGGTGTCGACCCGACAGAGCTTCCGCGCTGATTGGAGGATGACCGTGGACGTCCTCTGACCAGGGCTGCCTCGTTGGGTTGGGACGCGCCGTGGACGTCCCCCCACCAGGACAGCCTCGCTGCATTGTGACCCGCCGTGGACGTTCTCCCACCAGGACTACCTCGCTGCATTGAGCCTACTATGGACATCCTCCCACCAGGACTACCTCGCTGCATTGGGACCCGCTATGGACATCCTCCCACTAGGGCTTCCTCACTGCATCGGGACCCGCCGTGGACGTCCTCCCACTAGGGCTTCCTCACTGCATCGGGACCCGCCGTGGACGTCCTCCCACCAGGGCTTCCTCGCTGCATCGGGACCGGCCGTGGACGCCGCTCGGTCCTCCGGCCCTGTCACAAACTCGCTAGTGTGCGGCTGGCAAACCCAGAAGGTGCGTAATGAAGTCATCGATTTGCATGCGCAATCCTGAGTTCTGGGGCGAATGCAAGGAGTGGGGGGGGGGGGGGGGCGGGGCGTGGGGGCACTGGCGGCATGTGCCTCCCCATGGAAATGGGGAGCACTCCGGCCGAGAAAGACGTCTCTACAGGAAGGTTCCAGCTTATCCACCCCGCTCCCACTCAACGGATTTTGTCAGTGGAAACTGCGACCCTTGGAGACGAAAAGGCTCAACATGCTTGAGTTCACCCAGCCCCCCCCACACCACCACCACCGAACAACTTTTTTCGCCGAACGGAACCATTTGAGAAAATGTTCACCCCCGCTCATGAAAACTCCTTGATATGTACCTGCCTGAGTAATGGACACAGGCGGGGAATTTTCCTATCAATGAAAATGTGGGATTAGAACGACTAGGCATTACAAGCATGGGAAACTCGTGAGTTCGTTCTATAACAGATGCGAACATAACACACTTGAGATGTTCGCTGGGGTGTATCGCGGAACCAAGGATCATGATAAAGAGTGTGTTGCATAAGCAATGGAAGTACCATCAAATCTTGCAGTTCAAGTTTAGCAACATATTTCAGCGGACCGTGTATCGCACCACTCAATGAAAGCCAACCATCTGTTCAGTAAAAATGTGCCTGAATAGTGCTCCCATATTTATAATTATTCCCAGTCAGAATATTTCTGCACCGGTTCTCATTTCAATCTCCAAGCAAAACGAAAAGGAAAAAATGAACCAGCCCAGTGCACGTGCGTTTCAGTTTTAATTTGCCACCTTTTAAATATGTTGACTTTGCTGCCTTTGCTTGTTACGTATAGTTGTTCTTCGGTAAATGACTGAAGATAACGATTGGGCTAGCGGGAGGCAAGCTGCTACTTAGTGATGCCAACTACAACACTTCGATGTCCAATAAAGCCGGAAAAGCGTGCGCCAAATTCGGCTTCCTCGTGATTTCCAGTCGGATAGGGGTATATGGATTGCTGATTGGACTGCCACAGTATGTGGGCCACCACGCACGTGGTGGAAATACACCGCGCGTGGCCGAAATACCCTGCGCGTGGTGGGAATACGTCCGACCTCGTTCTGGCAACTCAGCTCAATCTGAGAGTCACGGTTCGCAAGCGCTTTCGAGTCCGACCACGCTGAGGCAGTGTGCATTGTGAGGATGGCTCAGGGCGTCCCGTTCGTCACCAGGATCGGAACTTCAACTGAAAGCGGGCGGACTTTGCCGGCCTGAGACGGTCCCTGTATCTGCTAGCCTGGTTGGTATTGGAAGAAATGAAGGTTGATGACGCAGTTGCCTATTTGTCCTGTGTATTAGAAGCGTCTATTAGTGATTGTATCCATGTTGCATGTGTTAACCCTTGCCGTGCCGGCAGGCAGATCCACATTCGCCGTGCCAGATCCACATTCGCCGTGCCAGATCCACATTCGCCGTGCCGGGCGAGGCTCTTGAAAGACGAAAACGTGAAGGCCTCTAACGTCCGATCTAAGTGTGCGAGGATGAAATGCAGAACACCGTTTGAAAACTCTGGTCGTGGAGAGCCTGAAACATGCCTTATATTTGTATTTTGGCTCGCAATAAAGTCACCAGAGGTCGTATTAGCTCAACATATTGACCCTGTCTTAAGTCGCTGTAAATAATTCGAAAAGACATAGCTTGTGTACTTTCGACACTATTGCACAATAATTAGCATAGATGAATGGAATTATATCGACCATAGTGTAGTAAAATAGTAGTCATAAAGACCATAGAAAATGGACAGGACAGAACAGGACAAGGCAGGTCAGGTCAGGTCAGTATCAGTATACAATCTAGGCGCATGCTAAAGACACAGGTAAAATGTCATTTGCAAGTAAAAATAGCACATAGCTTATATCACATCATATTTAACCATTTTTGCCATGCTAATGGTCTCGGAAGGCCTAAATAGGTCAAACTAGTGACATAGCCGTATCATTCTTCGCGCGACAAATTACCCCAAAATCGTATTTCCCCACTGAGCACAGTTAAATAAATTTCGGGAATTGACCTGACCTCAGGTCAGTAACCTTGACCTTAATGAACATTTCCAGATAGAAGTTTGTTCGTCTTCATGAATTGGGAGCATGCTCTGAGTTAGTGGCTATATGCTGCAGCTTCTCAGATTTGCGACACTTTCAATATTTTGGAGCATCACTCCATTTGACTCGTGTCATGTTAATGACCTTTGATGACCTGGATCTGAAATGTATACAGCATATGCAATTCTGATGTATAATAAGCTGCTGAAAATGTGGTGTGTCTGTGTCTACTCATTCGGCTACAATCGCGGAAAAACCTGAGGGTGTGGAGCCTGAGAAAAAACCTGAGAGGCCCCGCCCCCCAGCACGGTGGGGGTTAAGCCTAGGTGTCCCCCTGGTTCGATCGAGAGTTACGAAACGTACTGAGGAAGAACTAAATACCATATATCAGAATGAAACACAACAGATGCCCGGAAACTGTCGCGGACTTCCATGAGAAGAGGAGTGATTTGAAAAAGGTGTCCTCGCTTTTTCCTCCTCGCTTTTTAAAGCGAGGAGTTGGGAGTATTAGTGGATGGTGACATCAATATTGTCTTCGATAGGCAGCGAGCCAACCTTCTGAACAGTACGTTTGCCACAAAGTTCATTGGACCGCATGTGACATGCTTCAACCAGCAAACCCTCCTTCACAAGCTGCCTCCCACTCGGCACCCTACGAAAACATGCTGCATCATTTGACAGTGAGTGAGTTAGAGTCCCTTAGAGTCCCTTAACACGCGCCCTGGAGGGCCTCTGAGAATTACGCGCACTGGAGGGGGGGCGGATTCCGCCCCCCCCCATAAGATCTTGGCTCCTAGTAAAGCTGAAGGAACGAAATTCACAGGGTGGATGGGCACGGTAGTGAACTCTATTGTGTGCAATTTTCGTGACCTTAGGTCAATATCTTCAAGGTCAAATGAGGTCAGATTGGCAAAATTTTCCGGTTTGGCGTGGCTTGACTTGTCATCGTTATGGATCGCTGTGATTGTGTTTAAATGCTCAAAAATGGGCATCAATGATGTTTTGGACATTACTAATGATGCAATGCAGACGCTAAACCCAACATTTGACCTCAGGTCACCTATATAGCACCACTTTATCAGGTCAGTTACCTGTTCCAGTTACCGGAACCGGCCGCCCGCCCGACTGCTCCGTCGGGCAGCTCGAGCAATCGGCTTCGTGAAGAAGGGAGTAAAGTACATTAATAAAGTATGGAAACGCAATGACAAACAGTACAAATGACAACCAGTAGTGCATTTATGGCAACATTCCAGTTGATCAAGTTTGGTTCCATTAACCTGTCATGAACTTGACCTGACTTGACCTTGGTGACCTAACATGACCTTGAAGCTATACAGCATATCAATATGCATCAAACAAATCGCTAGTGTTGCCTAGAACACTTCCCTTTTGTCAGTATACTGGAAGCGCATCAGCGCCGATTTTTTTGGTCTGGCGCTATATCATTTTTTTACTTTAGCGGCCCCTAACTTGAAAAATTTTCGGCCGATTTCCATTTTCTTGCTTTTAAACAACGCGCCGTTCATTTCTAAGCAGGTACACCGAAAATCGCATATATCGACCGGTAATATCTGCAGTTATTTGCGAAAAATCGGAGGGGTGGGCGGATTTCGCCCCCCTCCAGTGCGCGTGTTAAAGCTAGGGTGCAGCATAACATGGTGTTTATCAGCGTTGTGTGCCGTTCTACGATTGATACGTCATTCTTGCTAACTTCAGTTTCGTTGTCTGTGCCGGTGCGAATCGTTCGCCAGTTGTTCCTCTTCCACCTGGCCAATGCACGCGTGTGCACTGAAAGTGTAAGGGATGGCCTAATTGTGAGAATGCCGGGAGAGCCGAACGACTATCTTAGAACATGCTCTGGTGCTGATTTTTTTCCATAACACATCCGGTACGTTCAGAAAAAGATTGACGAAATGCATGCTTACTCTCTTATAATATCTATGTTTATAATTGAATAGAATGTGAGTAGCTATGCAATTCTTCCTGACTTGGTCATAATTAATGGGAATGCCCTCGACAATGAAATCAATCAATCAGCAAATAAATAAAAATAAAATAAAATAAAATGAGGATTGCTAAAACTGCCGAGGAAGCAAGTGAAACAAACAGCCGAACTGACAGCGTTTTCAGCACCGGAAGTTATTCGTCTCAGAGATTCATTAGCCCAGCATACTTCACAACCAGACGGATGATGTCAAAATAAGACGTTATCATGGCGTCGCCATCCCGTGACTTATGGCTGCCAAATGTGAAAATACGTGTCTAAGCATTCCCCAAGCACTCCAGAAACACTCTCATAACACTCCCATAGCATTACCGTGACACTCCCGAAACTCTCCCGTAGCACTCCTGTATCACTCCCGTAGCACTCCAGAAGAACTCCTCCATGATGCACCAAAGCACGCCGGGCCGACAAACTCAAGGGCTCACGCAACAAACAGCCATGAGCCCTTCGAATCAGTGGTTTTGCGGACTCCGAAACACGTTCGCATTGGAATAATATCGAATTTCAATATGCAATGGAAAAATTGTCCCGATGTTTACTACGTAGGTTTGTCTGTCCGACACCCCGTCCGACCCCACTACAGCCCGCTGCAGCTGCCCAGCCAACACCCGCCCGTCTGCCCGACCCCACTACAGCCCGCTGCAGCTGCCCAGCCAACACCCGTCCGTCTGCCCGACCCCACTACAGCCTGCTGCAGCTGCTCAGCCAACACCCGCCCGTCTTCCGACCCCACTACAGCCCGCTGCAGCTGCTCAGCCAACACCCGCCCGTCTGCCCGACCCCATTACAGCCCGCTGCAGCTGCAGCCAACACCCGTCCGTGTGACCGACCCCTGCAGCCCGCTGCAGCTGCCCAGCCAACACCCGCCCGTCTGCCAGACCCCACACAGCCCGCTGCAGCTGCCCAGCCAACACCAGTCCGTGTGCCCGACCCCACTACAGCCCGCTGCAGCTGCCCAGCCAACACCCGCCCGTCTGCCCGACCCCACTACAGCCCGCTGCAGCTGCTCAGCCAACACCCGCCCGTCTGCCAGACCCCACTACAGCCCGCTGCAGCTGCCCAGCCAACACCCGCCCGTCTGCCCGACCCCACTACAGCCCGCTGCAGCTGCCCAGCCAACACCCGCCCGTCTGCCCGACCCCACTACAGCCCGCTGCAGCTGCCCAGCCAACACCCGCCCGTCTGCCCGACCCCACTACAGCCCGCTGCAGCTGCTCAGCTAACACCGGCCCGTCTGACCGACCCCACTACAGCCCGCTGCAGCTGCTCAGCCAACACCCGCCCGTCTGCCCGACCCCACTACAGCCCGCTGCAGCTGCCCAGCCAATACCCGCCCGTCTGCCAGACCCCACTACAGCCCGCTGCAGCTGCCCAGCCAACACCGGCCCATCTGCCAGACCCCACTACAGCCCGCTGCAGCTGCCCAGCCAACACCCGTCCGTGTGACCGACCCCACTACAGCCCGCTGCAGCTGCCCAGCCAACACCCGCCCGTCTGCCAGACCCCACTACAGCCCGCTGCAGCTGCCCAGCCAACACCCGCCCGTCTGCCAGACCCCACTACAGCCCGCTGCAGCTGCCCAGCCAACACCCGCCCGTCTGCCCGACCCCACTACAGCCCGCTGCAGCTGCCCAGCCAACACCCGCCCGTCTGCCAGACCCCACTACAGCCCGCTGCAGCTGCCCAGCCAACACCCGCCCGTCCGCCCGACCCCACTACAGCCCGCTGCAGCTGCTCAGCCAACACCCGCCCGTCTGCCAGACCCCACTACAGCCCGCTGCAGCTGCCCAGCCAACACCCGCCCGTCTGCCCGACCCCACTACAGCCCGCTGCAGCTGCCCAGCCAACACCGGCCCGTCTGCCCGACCCCACTACAGCCCGCTGCAGCTGCCCAGCCAACACCCGCCCGTCTGCCCGACCCCACTACAGCCCGCTGCAGCTGCCCAGCCAACACCCGCCCGTCCGCCGGGGGGGCATCGATTCGGCTGTCCGGCTTTGCCGGCGGCCAACAAATTCGGCTTCGTCGAACATAACCGTACCGAACGAGCGCGGCGCCGTGCGGCCGCTGTGGTAGTTCGGCGGCGCTGCGGCACTGCGAGCAGATGGACGACCCGGTATTCGGAGGTGCTCGCAGTTGTTACGAGCATGGCGTTTGGTCACGTTGGGCGGTTATTTTTGAACCTGTGAAACCGAGCGACATCAGCGTGCTGCACGTAGTTGAACAATAGTTGGCGGCGCTGGTATAGGGACATAGGAACGATTTTGAAGTTGGGGCTGGGGGCAAGACCGCTGACGGCAGATCCAATTCCGGCATTCCGACTGACGACGGCATTCTGGACCCTCAAGCCCCCTGTCAAAGCGATATGTTTTTCCCCCAAAAAATCGGGA
This sequence comes from Ashinkailepas kermadecensis, assembly GCA_034440615.1. Classification (NCBI taxonomy): domain Eukaryota; kingdom Metazoa; phylum Arthropoda; class Thecostraca; family Neolepadidae; genus Ashinkailepas; species Ashinkailepas kermadecensis. The sequence goes on along the minus strand of JAOTOM010004764.1, from coordinate 355,194 downwards.
AAAGCTGAATTTTATAGAAACCTTCACATATTGTATCAGGCAAATATAATGTAAACCACAGGTTTTAGCGTAAAATATCATCTGATAAAGTTGTGAAAATAGAATATTTTTGGTACTCGCTATTCCGCCAACCGAGCTGGCCCCACCAAGACCGAGCTCCCAGACGTAGCTTCTGGATAGCTTCCGTAGCTCCCAGGCCAATATCCTGACCAATACTCTCGCTGCAAAATGACCTATGCGAGCTGGATGGGCGACAGGGAGCTGGCGGGAGCTCCTGGACCACTGCGGGTGCATCGTGCTGCGGCGCCGTACGCTGCCGGGCGCGCCTGCGACTGCTGGCCGGCGGGCCACCAGCGTCCTACTCGGCAACCAAGTCACAGTGTATGTGTTTGAGCTTTCCAGCCGCTGTCCCGCCACATCGCCGTAGAAATTACGGCGCACCAAGTCGCGGAGCCAGCACCTATGTGCCGATGGACGGCCGACTGGCCCTCGTCACTTCCGTCGGGTGTGGCGGGTCATGTGGGGCGGCCGCCGGCCAGTGATGTGTGGAGGCCCCAGCGCCCAGAAGTTTCTGAGGAGTTGTCGACAGGGGGGACTGTGACGCTGCTTTAAGGGGAGTCACCGAGTTAACGTTGGAGCCGGGACGTGCCCGATCCTCCCGTTCCAAGGCCCGGTTGCTAAGCTGCTAACAGAAAGCAGTTAGCAGCAGTTCTTTCCAACCAAGTATTCGCGGTCCACACGAGGCTTCCGTATAAATCACCCGCCACAGACGCCTGGGGCTTCCAACTGGAGCGAAACTTCACCGCAATGCTACCGTGATCTTGGATTTGTTCCAGGTTGGCTGCAGTGATTGCGAGACACTGGATAGACGCTGCTGCCTGTCACGAAGACCAAAGCTGGACGACATGAAGATCACGAGCAAGATCGCTATGATTATCCCGTGACCAGGTAGGTAAAGTAGCTGCTGTTGCCTCTCACCTGTGGACAAAACCATCCAAGAGCCAAGACTAAGACCGCTGCTAATGGACAGGACTCGCACCAGGATAGACATCTGGTGCCGCAAGACCTGGATGGACCAGGATTGCTACACATCTGGCTTCATCTGGAAGGAACGACTACAACTGGTCTTGCGAGTACAGAGCACCGCGTGAGTTCAGGCTTCCTTTATCCTTATCGGTCCTATTTCGGACTTTCACCGCTATTAGGATAGCATCGTGTATTTTCTGATTATTATGTGTCTAAAACTCAGAAGCTGAAACGAATAATAAGCAGTCCTTAGACGAGTATTACTCCAATAGTAAAGCTTAATGCAAGGAATTACTTGACATTCAGGAACATTTAGACATTGGTGAGCAATCTCGGAAGCTGGAATTCAGTTTTCAAACCATTATATTTTCCCCAGATATGCAGCATCCTGTTTAAGTGGTACTAGTTAAAGGTAGGTTGTCAGGCAAAGATCAAGTGGTGTGGTGGGGGCGGTTATGTGGTCAAACAACCTGCCCTACCCCAGGAGAGGGTGATATCAGAGTCGGGAGATTTAATCCAAGGGCCTTTGAGACTATTCTATCAAACCAAACAAACAACACCAAGACTCCAATGAGCATTACTTTTTCGGTAAAATACACATCAAGCAATCCCGCCCTTTCGGCCGGGTGAAAAAGTAGTTTTGAAATGAGATAATTGACATAGGTTGCATTTAACGAGTGACCTTTACGTTTACACAATGTGTTCTTTCAGGAGCAGTTAACATTCATCCGACCCGGTTGTTTTTCTACCGCCCGCTAGAGGGCGTATCACATAAAGCCTGTGATAGCTGATTACGAGCACAATGCACAGTGATGCCAACACAACTGTGAGCTGAGTTGAGCTGAGCTGAGCTGAGCACAGCAGTGGTGAAGTCGGATTGGCAGTTTCTGGAAAGCTAGTCAGCGGAGCTTGCTCACGGTTTCGTTGGCCCGTTTGGGTATTTTAGAAGAACCTCCCTCGCCCATTCAATCTGCCGACTCCAATATCACTCTCCTGGGACGGGGCAGGTTATTTGACCATTTTGAGCCGCGCACACCACACCACTAGGTCTTTACCTGATCATATATACGCAACTTGTGCCATTTACGCAGGATGCTGTATATCGCGGGAATATAAGATGGCCGGCAATGACGACAAATGATGGAACTTTAAGTATTAACGTACACTGAATATCATCATAAATCAGATGAGAACTTAAAGACATGACAATAAAAAATCAGGCCTTCTAATATGGGAACTAGCCAGGCGACTAAATCCTAATTATATTATCTGTTGGTGGTGGGTTGAACAATGTTTACTTCTGCTGAGGACCACGACGTGCCTCGATGTTTCTACTAATACGGTTCATAGCTTGTAGACATGTGTATTGAATTGTACAGCACATGACAAGCAAAGCAACACACAACGTACAAGATTAACAACTTGAAGAACACAATAAAACATTCGCTGGACAACGAATTGATACTACAACCTAAGTACCTAGATACTATAGGTTATATTCCAGAACCGAATTCATACAACAGTCATCAGACATTTATCTGCAGGGTCAGACACCACAGGGTCAGACACTGCATGGTCAAACATTGCAGGGTCAGACACCACAAGGTCAGCCATTGCAGGGTCAGTCACTACAGGGTCAGACACCACAGGGTTAGACATTGCAGTGTCAGACACTACTGGGTCAGTCACTGCAGGGTCATACACTACAGGGTCAGACATTGCAGTCAGACACTGCAGGGTCATACACTACAGGGTCAGACACTACAGGGTCATACACTACAGGGTCAGCCACTACTTGGTCAGACACCACAGGGTCAGACATTGCAGGGCCATACACTACTGGGTCAGACATTGCAGTCAGTCACTACAGGGTCATACACTACAGGGTCATACACTACAGGGTCATACACTACAGGGTCATACACTACAGGGTCATACACTACAGGGTCATACACTACAGGGTCATACACTACAGGGTCATACACTACAGGGTCATACACTCCAGGGTCAGACAGTACAGTTACACACTACAGGGTCCGGCATTGCAGGGTCGGATACTAAAGGGTCGGACACTACAGGGTCAGACATTGCAGGGTCGGACACTACAGGGTCGGACATCACAGGGCCAGGCATTGCAGGGTCATTCACTGCAGGGTCAGACATTGCAAGGTCAGACACTGCTGGGTCAGAAACTACAGGGTCAGACACTACAGGTTCAAACACACAGACACTCGCACCTACCCATGTTGTGCACGAGGCCATCACCGCCACAACGTGTCATAACACGATCATCTATATCTATCCTTAGTTTGTTTGGTGCACATCGAACTGAATGCACTTTTGTCAATAACTAGCATGGAATGAAGCGATAAGCGGGAATGGGTAATGAAAAATCATTCAAACTGGCAGGAGCGAACAGTCACGTTTAGCACAGGAAATGAATTAAACTGCGACTAGCCCGGCCGAACATTGACACTTCGTTGCAACGCGCATGTGCCTAAAATATTCTCTGTGGCGTCGGAAGGTTCTTCAAAGTCAGTACCCTAAACACAATCTGTTTTACAGGAGTTGGAACGGACCGAAGGTGGAAACCATGTGCCCGCAGAGGGTAGCCATCAATAGCCCCGAATGGGTAACCACGTGCCCGGAGGGAGTTATCCCTGGCGGAAAAATCGAACAGCGAACGATCGCCGGAGTCGGCTGCTCCCGACCTGATGTCGTCTGGCAACATCACTGCAACGTGTGACGTCACATCACCTGGGCCTCCGTCATACGGCGCCCAACCATTCGGGGCTCCAAACGGTGCCAAGCCCGAGTGCAATCCCGAGCTGTCAGGTGTCGCCGTCGGCGCAGCGTCCGCGGTCCCCGGTGCAGCACGGTTGGATGTTGCACCATCTGAAACTCGCGTTGCTGCGACATACGGTGCCACGTACGTGGGAGACGCCCACTTCGTTGGCGCGTGACTCGAGGTCTGGGGCGTGACGCCGTCTGATGCTGCGCCGTGTGACGCAACAGCTTCCGGTGGCACACCCCGGGGGGCGTGGCGTCCCGCAACTGATGCCACCGCAACTGGTGCCACACCAGCATGTTTGACGCCATTTGCTGCCGTGGTTTCTACGACATCCGATACAGCATCGGCTGACACATGCGGTGTGGTAACATCCGCGCCACGATCGTCCGTGACAGCTGGCGAGACACTCCCTGAATGTAGGTGGTGTTTGTCATCTGGTGTAGCTCTGTGTGACGTCACTCCATTTGGTTTTACATCACTCAAGGAGGTTGACTCAATGCCAGCTGGGTCTGCGTCATCAGCGTCTGCACCTTCAGAAGTGTCAACGATAACACTGGTTGAGTTCACATCAGGATGGATGCCAAGTGCGGCAAGATTTGCCTTCACGTCGTCGTGGACATATGGCGCAGCATCCTCGGCTGCATCAAGTGCAGCATCCTCTGCTGCATCAGATGTAGCATCCTCTGCTGCATTAGGTACAGCATCCTCTGCTGCATCAGATGTAGCATCCTCTGTTGTATCGGGTGTAGCATCCTCTGTTGCATCAGGTGTAGCATCAGGTGCAGCATCCTCTGTTGCATCAGGTGTAGCATCATCTGCTGCATCAGGTGTAGCATCCTCTGTTGCATCAGGTGTAGCATCCTCTGCTGCATCAGGTGTAGCATCCTCTGCTGCATCAGGTGCAGCATCCTCTGCTGCATCAGGTGCAGCATCCTCTGTTGCATCAGGTGTAGCATCCTCTGCTGCATGAGGTGCGGCATCCTCTGCTGCATGGGGTGTAGCATCCTCTGTTGCATCAGGTGTAGCATCCTCTGCTGCATCAGGTGTAGTATCCTCTGTTTCGTCAAGTGTAGCATCCCCTGCTCCATCAGGTGTAGCATCCTCTGATGCAATAGGTTTAGAATCCTCTGCTGCATCAGGTGTAGCATCCTCTGCTGCATCAGGTGTAGTATCCTCTGCTTCGTCAAGTGTAGCATCATCTGCTGCATCGGGTGTAGCATCCTCTGCTGCATCAGGTGTAGCACCCTCTGATGCAATAGGTTTATAATCCTCTGCTGCATCAGGTGTAGCATCCTCTGCTGCATCAGGTGTAGTATACTCTGCTTCGTCAAGTGTAGCATCCTCTGCTGCATCAGGTGTAGCATCCTCTGCTACATCATATGTAGCATCTTCTGCTGCATCGGGTGTAGCATCCGCTGCTGCATCAGGTGCAGAATCCTCTGATGCACCATGTGTAGCATCCTCTGCTGCATCATGTGTAGTATCCTCTGCTGCATCAGGTGCAGCATCCTCTATTGCATCAGGTGAAGCATACTCTGCTGCATTAGATGTAGTATCCTCTGCTTCGTCAAGTGTAGCATCCTCTGTTGTATCAGGTGTAGTATCATCTGCTGCATCAGGTGCAGCATCCTCTGCTGTATCAGGTACATAATCCTCTGCAGCACCAGGTGCAGCATCCTCTGCTGCACCAGGTGTAGCATCCTCTGCTGCATCAGGTGCAGCATCCTCTGCTGCATCAGGTGTAGCACCACGTGTTGCATGAGGTACAGCACCATGTGTTACATGAAGTGCAGCACCATGTGTTTCATGAGGTACAGCACCATGTGTTGCATGAGGTGCAGCACCAGCTGAGACATGTACAATGCCATGCGATGATACAGCGTCTGCAGTGTCGAACACAAAATCATCTGAAGTTCCACTATCTGGTAAAGAGAGATTTGATGACACATCGTTCGATCCATTATTTACATCATCAACTGATTGCATGCGATCAAGTAAATGCACATCGCCATTACTTGATTGTGAACCACCATTCGACGTCACATTATTCTTCAAAATATTTCCAGCTGCACCATCGATGACTATGCCACTCCACGGTGTAGTACCATTCGATGTTGCATTATTCATCGAAATATTTGCAGCTCCACCATCGGCGGTTATGCCACTCCACAGTGTAGTGCTATTCGATGCTCCAACCACTGGCTTAGCGTCACCCGGTGCCACATGGTCCGGAATGTTCGGGATGTCCGAGATGTCCGAGATGCCCGGGATGTCCGGGATGTTCGGGATGTCCGAGATGTCCGAGACGTTCGAGATGCCCGATATATCCGGAATGTCCGAGATGTCTGGGATGTCCGAGATGTCCGGGATGTCCGAAGCTACATTCGCTGATGCCACGGTGACTGCTGCATTCAGTACAACACTTTCCAATACCACTGGGTGAAAGGCACTTGGTGCGGCAGTATCTAACGAAACGGCATGTGAAGTATTTGGCATAACACTATCTGAAGGCGCCGTATGCGAGATATTCGGTCGCGCGTGATTTAATGTCACAGTCTCTGAAGTGTGCAATACATTATTGTCTAACGCCACAGAGGCTAAATCGTATGCTTCAGCTTCCTTAGGTGTCACAATGCCTGTGTCATTAAGTGTAGCACTCTCTAATGCCACAGTCTGTGAGGAACTCAACGTGGCATCTTCGAATGTCACGATTTCTTGCATGTCTTGTGTAATACTTTCTGGTGGTACAGCATGCGAAGTACCCAGCGCATCTACATCGACCCCAGCAGCGTATGGGACTGGTGTAGAATTTTGCAATGCTACAGCGTCTGAAACACCACGTAGGTCATTGTATGATGTCGCAGTGTCTGAGACATCAACACTCTCTACAGCTTCTGACAGGTCCGCTGCAGCGCCTTCCACTGTCTCACGTTCCGGAACGTGAAGCTCAGCACCACCAGATGTCACATGGCCTGCTACATCCACTGCAGCAGCTTGCTCTGTCACACGCTCCGGAACGTGAAGTTCAGCACCACCGGATGTCACATTGTCTGCTACATCCACTGCAGCAGCTTGCTCTGTCACTCGCTCCGGAGCATGAAGTTCAGCAGCACCGGATGTCACATTGTCTGCTACATCCACTGCAGCAGCTTGCTCTGTCACACGCTCCGGAACGTGAAGTTCAGCACCACCAGATGTCACATTGTCTGCTACATCCACTGCAGCAGCCTGCTCTGTCACACGCTCCGGAACGTGAAGTTCAGCACCACCAGATGTCACATTGTCTGCTACATCCATTGCAGCAGCTTGCTCTGTCACACGCTCCGGAACTTCCAGTGCAGCATCGCTGAACACTGCAATCTCTGCTACATCTACGGCAGCAGCTTGCACTTCCACATGGCGAGACACATTCGGCACAGAGCTGCCAGGTAGTACAGCCACTGAGGAGCCCTGTCCATTGCTTCCAAATGCTGCAGTGTCGGACACGTGCGATACAGATCCCGCCGGCGATCGTGCGTCCGGTAGGGCCGGTGTCACACCCTGTGGCGCTGCGTCACGAGTACTGTTCGACGTTGTCGAGATTGACGCGATGCCGTCCAGCACATCCGATGGTACAGTGTGTGCTTCTGCACCGATCAACACACCAGGGACAGCGTGTGCTTCTGTACCGACCAACACACCAGGGACAGTGTGTGCTTCTGTACCGACCAACACACCAGGGCAGTGTGTGCTTCTGCACCACCAACACACCAGGACAGTGCCGTCCAGCACATCCGATGGCACAGTGTGAGCTACTGTACCGACCAACACACCAGGGACAGTGTGTGCTTCTGCACCGACCAACACACCAGGGACAGTGCCGTCCAGCACATCCGATGGCACAGTGTGAGCTACTGTACCGACCAACACACCAGGGACAGTGTGTGCTTCTGCACCGACCAACACACCAGGGACAGTGTGTGCTTCTGTACCGACCAACACACCAGGGGCAGTGTGTGCTTCTGCACCTACCAACACACCAGGACAGTGCCGTCCAGCACATCCGATGGTACAGTGTGAGCTACTGTACCGACCAACACACCAGGGACAGTGTGTGCTTCTGCACCGACCAACACACCAGGGACGTGCCGCCCAGCACATCCGATGGCACAGTGTGAGCTACTGTACCGACCAACACACCAGGGACAGTGTGTGCTTCTGCACCGACCAACACACCAGGGACAGTGTGTGCTTCTGCACCGACCAACACACCAGGGACAGTGTGTGCTTCTGCACCGACCAACACACCAGGGACAGTGTGTGCTTCTGCACCGACCAACACACCAGGGACAGTGTGTGCTTCTGCACCGACCAACACACCAGGGACAGTGTGTGCTTCTGTACCGACCAACACACCAGGGGCAGTGTGTGCTTCTGTACCGACCAACACACCGGGGACAGTGTGTGCTTCTGTACCGACCAACACACCAGGGACAGTGCCTTCCAGCACATCCGATGGCACAGTGTGTGCTTCTGTACCGACCAACACACCAGGAACAGTGTGTGCTTCTGTACCGACCAACACACCAGGGACAGTGTGTGCTTCTGTACCGACCAACACACCAGGGACAGTGTGTGCTTCTGTACCGACCAACACACCAGGGGCAGTGTGTGCTTCTGTACCGACCAACACACCGGGGACAGTGTGTGCTTCTGTACCGACCAACACACCAGGGACAGTGCCTTCCAGCACATCCGATGGCACAGTGTGTGCTTCTGTACCGACCAACACACCAGGGACAGTGTGTGCTTCTGTACCGACCAACACACCAGGGGCAGTGTGTGCTTCTGTACCGACCAACACACCGGGGACAGTGTGTGCTTCTGTACCGACCAACACACCATGGACAGTGCCTTCCAGCACATCCGATGGCACAGTGTGTGCTTCTGTACCGACCAACACACCAGGAACAGTGTGTGCTTCTGTACCGACCAACACACCAGGGACAGTGTGTGCTTCTGTACCGACCAACACACCAGGGACAGTGTGTGCTTCTGCACCGACCAACACACCAGGGGCAGTGTGTGCTTCTGTACCGACCAACACACCAGGGGCAGTGTATGCTTCTGTACCGACCAACACACCAGGGACAGTGCCTTCCAGCACATCCGATGGCACAGTGTGTGCTTCTGTACCGACCAACACACCAGGGACAGTGTGTGCTTCTGTACCGACCAACACACCAGGAACAGTGTGTGCTTCTGTACCGACCAACACACCAGGGACAGTGTGTGCTTCTGCACCGACCAACACACCAGGGACAGTGTGTGCTTCTGTACCGACCAACACACCAGGGACAGTGTGTGCTTCTGTACCGACCAACACACCAGGGACAGTGTGTGCTTCTGCACCGACCAACACACCAGGGACAGTGTGTGCTTCTGTACCGACCAACACACCAGGGACAGTGCCGTCCAGCACATCCGATGGCACAGTGTGTGCTTCTGTACCGACCAACACACCAGGGACAGTGTATGCTTCTGTACCGACCAACACACCAGGGACAGTGCCTTCCAGCACATCCGATGGCACAGTGTGTGCTTCTGTACCGACCAACACACCAGGGACAGTGCCGCCCAGCACATCCGATGGCACAGTGTGTGCTTCTGCACCGACCAACACACCAGGGACAGCGCCATATAGTTCGGCGGCATTCGTCGAAGTTTGACGTGGCGTTTCGTCACCCGGTTCTGCGTCATTTGATGTTACAGCCTCACGGGTGTCTGGTGCTAGGCCAACTCGTTCCGGATCGTCGGCAGAGTTGAACTGGTCACCATCAGCTGCCATGTGATCAGACGAGGTGCCATCGGTTACCAGATGAGCAGACGAGGAGCTGTCAGCTGCGAGATAATCCGGCGAGGTGGCAGCTGATGTCAGATGACCAGGCGAAGTGCCACCGGTTTCCAGATGATCAAACGTGGTGCCATTGGTTGCCATACGACCAGGCGACGTGCCACCGGTCTCCAGGTGATCAGATGAGGAGCCACCGGTCACAAAATGATCAGACGAGGTGCCATCAGTTGTCAGGTGATCAGACGAGTCACCATTGTTTGCCAGATGGTCAGAAGAGGTGCCATCGTTTGTCATCTGATCAGACGAAGTGACATCGGTTCCCGGATGATCAGGAGAGGTGCCATCGTTTGCCAGGTGAGCAGACGAGGAACTGCCGGGTGTCAGATGATCCGGCGAGATGGCAGCTGATGTCAGCTGATCAAGCGAAGTGCCACCGGTATTCAGATGATCAAACGTAGTGTTATCGGTTGCCAGATTATCAGACGGAGTGTCACCGGTTTCCAGATGATCAGACGAGGTGCCATCGGTTACCAGATGATCAGGTGCGGTGGAGCCGGATTCTCCACGGTGAAATGAAGTGTGTTGGACGGTAATGGTTGATAGCATATCTGCTGGTGGCGTAGCGGGTCTCGTGGCATCTTCGACTGGTGTGTCTTGTATCTGAGCATGTCCAGTGCCGGCATCCATCCCTTCAGCACCGTCATGATCTGTGAAGAAACAGTCCACGACAGAGCTCGTCATGGCCGTGGTGCGTTGCCAAAGCTCAAGATCGATTTTGTTGTGGAAAAAGCAATGGAAATAGGTCATCATGACTGGCGATGAACATTGCAGACTACGAATAGACAAAGCACATCGGCTATGAATTAACACCCTGATATATGCATGAACTACTATGGTTGTAGTCAATGCGTTGTGTAGGGTACAGCAGGCATCGATGATGACTATGATTGGCGGAAATATGCATGAATGGGCACAGTGATGTTCCATCTCGTGTAACCCTCCCCTGACCGAGGGTTGAACAAGTGTTTGGATCCTAAATAGCGTCTTCGTTGTAGTATTTGGACCATAAATAGCGCCAGCCCCTTGCTATGTACGTAATATAGCGCATTATTCTGATGGCCGATGAATAAAAATAGAGGTGTATAAAGTGTATTTAGCCATGCAACATATTCCAGTGTTCATTGGTAACATATATAACACCGTAACATAAAAGACTGTTTTTTGTAACAAAATGGTCACAATTCCTGGATAGCTTGGTTCTTTTAGTCACATTATCATTGGGAATGTCCCCATGCTATATTGGAAGATGAAGAACGAAGAATGATAGCAGCCACAAGCCATAAAGATACATCTTGCAACTGAAGAAAGAGGATTTGGCAATGCGTTGTCTTGTTGGTAAAAACCTATTCTGAATTGATTATTGTGCTGTGCGTGGCAAAGCTGGACAAGCTAAAAATGTTTCGAGCTGCTAACTCATAGAATGCCATCTTACCCCTGGTGGTGCTTCGCGAACATCAGGGATCCCTACTATGGCGAAAAATATCCAACTCTTCAGGACATAGCAGCTGGGGTTTAGGATGTCTACGCATAACAATCCCTCAATATCTCAGTGAAAAGCACGCCGTTTTTTTTTTATAGAACGGGCGTCTTAAATGAATTTATACTCCTCAATTCTAGATACATAGCAATATTGCCACATTTGCACAATACTCTATCCGTTACTACTGCATTTCTATATCCGTTACTACTACATATACTACATACCCATATACTACATACTACATATACTACATACATACTACCATACTACATATCCGTGCGATATTACATGCCGCTCGCCACCACGGCCTCATCTGACATGATGGCCGGGGGCCTTCCCTCAGTACTGGCCGCCCCAAAGTCAGCGGTCATCCATCATTGTTTTGGCATTACTGGGGGAGGCGGTGCACAGCTTGGCTGACTCAGCAGTGATCGTGCAGTCGCTGATGGGTGACCTCCCGGCCACTCAGAGGCCGGGAGGTCACTCAGTGTTCCTCAGCGGAGAGACCCTACTTCCTTCCCAGGGAGGGTCGAGCTGCACTGGCCTGAAAGTGCGTCAGCTTCCCACGGATGAGGCGTACTAACCTGACAAGGCACTAGCTTCTCAGGGGCGAGCTGCATTGGTCTGACAGTGTGTCAGATTTTCAGGAGGAGTCGTCCTTACCTGACAGTGTGTCAGTTTCCCACGGGTGAGCCGCACTAACCTGACACTGTGTCAGCTGTGTCAGCTGTGTCAGCCGTGTCAGCACAGCTGCGGGGTGCTTCGTCGACGTCAGCCACCGCGAACCGCGAGCAGTCGAAGCAGAAGCCGTGGTAGCAGATCGCCTTCCTGATGAACATCCTCTGGAAAATTGTGCACGCGTATCATTCATCCAGTCATGGGCACGTTTCCATCGACTTCACGTGTCGCTCGCTTGCAGTTTCCAGACTGCACGCCACCTAAGTAGGGCGAAAAACATTAGCTTGAAAAATAATTTTTCCACGTGTGGCGTTGCCGACGCAGATCGGTCTGAGAACTGAGGTATGAGGACTGAGGACTGAGGACTAGTGTGGTCTTGACTGTGGCGATGTGTGATGAGAACTGATGCAACGTTGCATCACACTCACTGTCTTGGAGGAGCACGCAGCAACCATGCGATCTATCGGCATCAAACGGCCAGTTGCAGAGGGGGCCATAGGTGGGTCATGCCCCGCCCCACACACACTTTTCATGAAAGTTTAACATTCGTGCCATGGCGATGCATGGTAAAAAGCAACTTTAAAGGAGGTCCCCCCCCCCCCACCACACCACACTTTTTGAGACACTTCTACGCCTCTGCAGGGTTCCATGTCATACCCAGAAGACATTTTTGAACATCAAACATTGAGGATGCAATGACCTACCAGAGAAGGTACATGAAGCTACACTCTAGGTCACGAGGTCACGGGAGGCTGGTTGTTCACTACTGGAATGCATTATTTCGATCGGCTGTGGTCATTGCGAGAATATGTGTGACCGAGGAATCAAAGATAAATATACAGGTGGGACGATTGTTGATTAGATTGTTGGTAGTGCAGGGAGACTGGAGGCTGTGCGATGGCGTTGGGTGGCCATTCCCAATTGCAGACTGCTCATACTTTCTGCTTATGTAATGAAACAGGCGGCACTGTCTCGTTCTCAGTGTCAGGATTGCAGTGTTTTCCAGCCAAGAACGGATACTTCAGTAAAACAACAGTCTTAGCATGTCTCACGATTGACACGTCTCACAGCTCACCGGTGCTGCTAGTTCCCTCTGTTGCGAGCAGTCTGAACTAGTGGTGCACGGACATCCCACCGATCGCTTCTCCTTGTCGCCGGAACAGCCTGTGGAGAAGACGTGAGCTCAGTCTGTGTGTCTCAGTGAGGTGTCAGGTGTGTAGCTGGCTGGTCAGGTGACTCAACACCGCCCATGACTTGTAAGCGAAACCATCATCACCCCGTCCGCATTGCTGAGATCATACCATCAGCTTCCACATTGTTGAGGCATCTCAATAATGTCGAACTCTTCCCATGAACATTATATTATCCTAATCATACACCCGCCAACATAATCATGCTGATCAATGGGAACTATGTCGACGTGTGAAACTCCTTTCTCTTCTTGGGTGCCTGAGACGCACCTTTCCCTTCTTGGGTGCCTGACCTGAGAGCCATGGGCGAAGGAGCGCTTAAAACGACGGACAGCAATTTCACATCTGGGCGACGTGACCGGACAACAAAGGAATCACAACCCACCTCTTCATCCTCAGCTGGAAGCATGCTATGCGGCAGGCATGTGTAGTGCACATGCCGTGCCATCCCTCCATTTAATGTGTACATTGATCACATCAATATGGATGATGTACACATTGTGCACCTTGAGACCAGCACATTTTTACAATCAATTTGGTGAGATTTGCCGATTCAATGTTCAAACAAGTGAAGGGAGTCGCGATGGGCAATCGATGCGCGACGCCATTGACTATAGCATGCATGCACGCATTTGAGACAAGTTTGCTTAGCTGTGTGCGGGTGAGGCCCGTCATTTACGTTCGATCCGTCGGCGACATTTTCGGAATCTGGACCAATGGTTTGTGTAAACTGATGAATTTGACGCTAAAATCAACCAACAGCACCCAGACATGTCATCTTCGCTAGTGCACGGTGTGCTCTCCAAATCCAGGCCACTCTTCGATGAAATGCTTTCATTTCAACCGGTTGGCTCTTATGCAACGGAGCTCTATTTTAAGCCTATGGCATCACCAATCATACCTCATTATCAGTCAGCTCTTCAAATTAAAATCAAATTGGCGCTGCTCAACTCTGAGATGAAACGAGCCGCTAGAGTCTCATCGCACCCTATCTCACGTGAGCGTAGCTTAAAATAGCAGACTTGTTCTTCGAAAATGGTCGTCCTTGACAGAGGGTCAACTAGAAGTGCACAAGGCCCGGGCGTGGGGTAATACCGGGCCAGGTGCGAACCGCAAGAATGCAAAGGCAAATAGAACCCAACAATATTACTACATAAGGCAAATACATGCATAATAAATTATGTAAGGCCATTCACAAAATTACAAGTTCATTCCGTTTAGGCCACTTGAGGGGAGTGTGGGAGAGAGGGAAGCCAATAAAATCAGCGCTGGTCAGATCGGCATTACAGAGCCCACCATGTCCCGCAGGCAAAAAGCAAGTGCCACACTTGTATATGTGGGTTACGTGGGTGATGCACAATGAATACTTAGTCCACAAAGTAAGATGCGAAATATGCGTAAATCATTTTACATTGGAGAAACAAAAAGAGGCATACGTGATAGATTTAACGAGCATCTCGGGGATGCGCGTCTCCGCCATGTTTTACACCTCCAGGGTAGTATATGGCCACAACCCACCAGCACATGGAGCACTGCGCGACGAATGTAAATTTTAGGGCAGAAATTTTGGACACGGCGAAACACAACACCAATATGAAAATGCTTGAATCGATGTACCTTCGTGACCAGAAACCACCGTCAAATACGCAAACCACATCTTGGCAAGGTATATAATAGGCATCTGTATGTCCGATTGTACGCTGTGCTGAGAGTTAGTCATGGATGAGAGAGGATTTGAGAGATGGATCTCATGGATGAGAGAGGACCCCAACAATTTGTTGGTGTGCTACTTGAAAAGCTGTGTACGAAGTCATGCCATTACTTTGTCACGTGCCTTCAATTTTTCATGCTCGTAAAACTGTCAATTGTGATAGTGTATGTAAATTCATGATCATGGCCAAAGGCCGAAACGTCGAACATGAATTTTAGACAGTGATTGACAGTCGAAATTCCTTCTCCTGCTAAAAGAAGATCAATACTTTTTTTCAGAGTCCAAAGCTTGATGTTCCAGCCTTCCTTCACTCAGACGATGGCCACCTCACCTGGCACACAGCTGCTGAAGCTTGGTCTGGTCCAGCCGGCTTTGCCGCAAGTGGAAGTCACCTCCGCGACGCCAGACCTGAACAGTTGACCTGCCGGACACCTGTACCTGCCAACGGGACACACAGCTGGTGCGTCATCACGAACCAAGGTGGTAGCGGAACAGATGACCTGCCTGACACGTGTACCTGCGAACGGAACACACAGCTGGTCGGCTAACACCAGCTGGTGCGTTACCACCTTAACACATCAGCTGGTGTTTTGCCACCAGCTGATTCCTTACCACCAGCCAAGGTGCTTGCCGACTTTGTGCAATGCTAGACAATAAAGTGGAGCTTTGCGTGTCCATGGGGAGGGTGTGACTCGTCCAGTCGATCTAGCCCACCGACCAGAGTACGATGAAGTGCAGCTTTGCGTGTCAGGGGGGGGGCACTGGTACCTATAGTCAATCTAGCCCATTTACCAGAGCGGGGAGAATAGGAGATAAACGTACGCATGTGACACTTCTCCAGATGGTATTCCTGGCAACATAGAGTGCACTAGCTTGATTCCTGCCCCAACAGATGACCACTATGTTCACTAGATTGGATTCGACAGTTGTGATAATTTTTAATAAAGCCAATCGAATGCATGCATCATAGGACAGCAACGAAGAATGATAAGTGTTGGCCAATAACAGAATGACTGATTCACAAGCATGCCTGATTCACTCCTGATTCACAAGGGCTAGACAAAAAAGTTATTGCTATCAATAGGTTTCCATCAAACGCTATCCTTTATCATGGCTATGGCAGCTACGGAACATGCAAAGTTGTGAGCATCAAGTCGGTTCTGGTTTGTTTATATATATATATATATATATATATATATATATATATATATATATATATATATATATATTCAGTGGGCACGTGCGCACTACACCCGACAGCCATACACTGGCAATGACACTGACACTGAAGCCATACCTCGACGTACACTTCAGTGTCTTGCCAGCCAGCTGAACGATGGCCATCTTCACATGGAAACATTACGTAGCGAGAAAACAATACATGTAGCAAGCACCAAAATCCTTACATGTTGACATTATCTGAAGACATATGAGTTCGGCAGGTACTCAATGTGTACATAAGGTACTCAATGTGTACATGAGCTTGCGTGTGTGCTGCACATGTCATGCTTCAGAAGCCACAGTCTCCTTTTTGTGCATGCATTCGAATCAAGACAGAGCATCAAGTCGCGCCTACCGTGCTGTGTCTCCATGCTTCCATTTCGAGGCCGGTGCTATGACTCTGACACCTGGCGGCGGCCTCGGGTACTTCCGACGGCAGCGGCCGCCTAGCTCCCCGCATAGCTCTGAAACAGAGAATGCGCCGATGATGAGACCTATACCCTTCCGCCCTATAGACACATTCACTATATACACACGCTCACTATATATATGTATATATATATATATATATATATATATATATATATATATATATATATATATATATATATATATATATATATATATATATATATATATATATATATAAATATATATATATATATATATATATATATATATATATATATACAATATATATATATATATATATATGTATATATATATATCGTATTATATGCATTCATATATGATACATATGTGCAGTTTCGCCCAACAATGCCCGGATTCTCCTACATAGCCAGAGCGCCGGTGAAATACTGGGAACGTTTCAAGTCATACCTCAGTGACCTCATCTGATATTGACTGGAAATTTAGAGAAAAAAAGGAATGAAGTATGATGACTCCATTTCAATGGACAGGCGGATTACCGACGGATCGGATCAGGCTCAGCGGCATGTCGGTAATCGGCACAATACCGGATGACCGGATTACCAACCGGATGTTCCAATGACCGACGTGATCGTGCTCAGAGGTGATCAGAGCTACCCATGGGTCCCATGGGTCCCATGTTACCATGGGTCAGTAACCGCCACGCACTGCAAATTTTAAGCATTCGAACCCTAAGGGACCTAGCAAAGTGAAATGTCCAGGGTGGATTGAGGGTCAGGTCAGCTGTGCGATGGTGTGAGCATAGCTAAAGCCGAATATATCGTCGGGAAATCTGAGCCGAGGGATCAAACTAGGCCATTGTGCATAATTTGACCAAACCTGACAAATTTTAACCCGGCATTGTTGTAATTATCCAATTAGATTTCTGATATCACAAAGAATATTCCTTCGAAGTTCTAGGTTTGCACCGCCTCAAATGCGAAACAACGCCACCGCAAAAGCTTAGATTTTGTCCCAGCTTCAGTCATGTACATTAACTGCTCAGGCCGATCTCATAAAGAATGCCACTTATTCAGAGCATTAAAGCATGCGACCCTGACTTCAATTTTGAAGATGACTGATGACAATCGAAGTGACAAAGCTCGTCCTGCTTTGTGCGCCATCAATCCAGGGCACCGGAGCTAAGACGGGATCACATGTGATTCATTGCTAACCAATTGCTGAAGTAATCCAATAAATCATGCTAGTCCACCGGGACAACAACTTGGTGATTGCATATCGAAACGCCCGAGACATTTTCGACATATTGGACATATGGGACAACGATTGCCAACTCAAAGCTTAAGCTGCCCTGAGCGCAAATTTTAGACGCGAATTCCACGTACTGCAAGTTGAAGTTGAGATGACTTCTACCAGTCTCAACGTTTGGAGCCGGTTCCCCGCCTCCGCCCCCCCCCCCCCATCCCTTCTCGTTCCTCTGCTGTCAGTTTCGAACAGCAGGGGTCAGTTGAGTTCAAACTGATTAGCTAATCTAATGGCGTCTGCTTACCTCTGATTAGGAAGACGCGAGTTCTGGAGAGAAGGGCTGCAGGGTTGCGCAGTCTGAGCTGGCCCGCGGATTCTGCTGGACACAAAGTCGTCGCATCTTCAATTACATGTGGAATGCAATGAGCATGGGGTATGATTGATCAGCCAAGCTGACAAGCTGACGCCCTGACAAGCTGACAAGCTGACACCCTGCATCACAGACTATGCATCCCCTGCACGTTGAATAGGGCCAATCAGCTTGCAAACACAGTTAAGGCGCGTGTCATTCAAACACGATTGTTGCGACGGCACCCATCGGCTTTGGTCATTTTCCATGCTCTGGTGAGAGTAGAATTGGTACGTCAGCTTGACATTTTGGTCACGGGTAATCTGTGTAATCATGTGTTTTGTGTAAACAGTATGTAGCGCAGCCTTCCTTTAAATGCGATGTCTTAAGTATGCAGTGGATGCCAAAACAGATACGATTCGCGCTACATGGTCATATTAGTTGCTGCTCACCGCGGTGCGCTTCCCGAATTCCAAATAATTAGCCAGGTACCTAACTGGATAAACTAACTAACTAAACGAGGTTCCTCAGCTGGGTGGGAACCTAACTCACCTATCCTGTCAGCCTGTTCGCAGAGCTGGATCACCTTCCGACGTAGCCTAGCCGACTGCGACAAGCCGGACCCACGGCGGGGCAGGCTGGAGAGGCGTGGCGACCTGCGGTGCCGGCCCAGCACTAGGAGTGAAGCAGACGAGCCGGACGAAGCTCCCACTGGAGACGCCTGCTGACGGAACGCAGCCACCCCTCTGATCTCTCGTCCTGCCGCAGGGCCTCCCAGCAGCGCCGGCAACAGCAGCAGCAGCAGCAGCTGGCCACGAGACCTCGCCGTCGGCTGTCGGTGTGATGCGTGCCGATCGCGGCAGACGCCCACTTCGGCGCCCACCCCCTCTCCCGACTCCCACAGCGTCTTCCGCATTGTGTCCGGCTATGGTGGGCTGGCTGCTCAGCGTACTGCCTGGTGGTCTTGTCGTTGTGGTATTCGTCTGCACTGGACGCAGTCCTGTACGGCGCTGTGCGAAGAGCGGGCTGCCGACCTTCACTGCCGACTGAGCCGCGTCCTCAGGTGTCCCTCGTCCTCACCCTGCCGACCCTCGCGTCTTCGTGCCCTGCGGCACTCCTGGATTGTCACTACCGCCATGGTATTTCCAACAGCTGACAGGCCTGGGTACGCCAGGACGCCAAACCAACTGACTCCTGCAGTTGGAACATTGCATGCATATATATATATATATATATATATATATATATATATATATATATAATATATATATTATATATGATATATATATATATATATATATATATATATATATATAAATGCATTTTGTAAGCTTGATGGTAACTTTTTGCAATTGTTACTCGTAATTAATTGTTGCTACACACCCTTAAATGATAAGTGAAAATTGTATGTGGATCCTCAGTGATATATGAATGGCATATGGCAGTTGTGAGTAAATAAAGAGTCCCTGGAGAATTGAGAGTATAGAAAAGGCGACGCCACCGTGCAGTTGAACCAACTCCCACTTGACTTCAAACCAGGATTCCTGTGTCCCAAAGGAACTACCCAAGCCTGAACACCTGCTAACGGTTGCCGGGGAAGTTCGATCAGCGTGTTTCCTCGTGACGCTGCTTGTACAGAAATGGCCGACGTGCCGGTATTCGGAGGTGATTTATTTCAGTTGTTTTCAACAGCTCCCCGTAGCTTCCCTCCGCCCTCCCCTTCTGCCCCCCCCACTTCACCATAGGAAATGTCATGTCCTCACACCAGGTGCCTTTCCTATCGGCCCATCTGCGTCGGAGAGGAGCAGTCAACGGAAGGTGAATGATTGTCGATGCCACCGCGACAGATGTTCATGTGAACAGGTATTGGACAACAGTGTTTGGAAGTGTTTTTCCGCATTCCACACGACGACGACGAATTGAAAAGCCGTGTCTGATGGGGGTATGCTTAGGTCGGTGTGGCGTCCTTGTCATCCTCGGCTCTGGTGACCAGTGAGGAACCATGCTGAGGTACTGCGTCGCACACCGTACCGCCCCGCTGTTTTTGCCAGCCTGTCATGGAAAGCAAACAGAGATCTGCACTTCAACCGATTGAGTTTTAAAGTCTGGCTTTGTACACACATGTCTACTCTGCATTGCATGGGAGGTACGATGATTACCTGGAATTTGTTGCAATGCTTTATCGATGCAATGCTCTCAGAGGCATGAAGATGCTCCCGAAGCACTCATCATTTCCTGCAAAATCCTGCAGCCCTAAGGAGGAAAGGTTTAAATCGTACCCAGCCGGGCCTCTGGTCGTCCTCCTCCCGGTCGGGGAGCGGAAGTGGTTGATTCCTGTCTCCCATCCAAAGGAGCTCAGAAACTATGGCACCCCGGGATAAAAAGTACCGTCCGATAGTAAGGGAGGGCTTCTGGCGAACGCAACCATAATTTTGATGTTTGCACAAAAAGTAAGTTACATGGAGACGCTATGACGCCACAGATCATGCCCGTGGGTTAAGGAGGAAGTAGACCTTCGGTGGTATTCCAACAATGACAATGATTTAGCCAATTACCATAAACACAAAAGGAACAATATCCCCGGAAGTTAATGAATTATCGCAGTGCGAGACAATTGCCTACGTACGGTAATTGTGTACCCATACAGTGTGGAGTGGCGTGGGGTGGGAGGTGGAGGTGGGGTGTTCAAGTGTCCTCCTCCAACCAACTTTTTTTGCTAAGCAAAACAGAGAGGTGCGGTGAATAGCATGATCCATACGCATTTCTAGTTAATTCATGCATGTTTATCTATCTTGTCCGGTTAACTATTCAGATTCGTTCAAAAGGTTTAAGGTCCGAGGGCCATGGACGTCCATGAAGTCCAGGCTGACTGTAGTCCCCAACATGAAGTCCAGGCTGACCGCACCCACCAACATGAAGTCCAGGCTGACTGTAGCCCCCAGTATGACGTCCAGGCTGTCTGCACCCACCAACATGAAGTCCAGGCTGACGTCCAGGCTGTCTGCACCGACCACTGGGCGTCTGCACTGGGCGCCGGCGCCGTCGGCCGCCACCACGGTCGGCATGCTGAACGGGTGTCCGGCCAGACAGACGGCCATCTCGGACAGCTGGGTGGAGGCGACCAGGTCCCGGAACGGCTGCGTCGAGCCCATCACCTTGGTGTCCACCAGGCTGCCAGTGTGTGGGGCACGTCAGGTGTGGTCTGTGGTTACTGCTATCGCGGCACGTCAGGTGCGGTTTGTGGTTATCGTTGTCACAGCACGTCAGGTGTGGTCTGTCGCCAACGCTATCACAACACGTCGGGTTTGGTCTAGAAGAACCTTGGGTTCTTTTACGATGCATTCAACTGCTAAGTCACATAGCGTCGCCAACCTCTCACGCCGATTGGTCGCGGGCGGACTTGGCAATGCCGCCGGTTACGAGATTCGAACCCACAATCTTGCGATCAAGAGTCCAACACTCTACCGACTGAGCTACCGCGGCTCGGGTTTGGTCTGCTGCCACCGCTGTCACCGCTCCGTGGCGTACAGCACGTCAGAACCTGGCCTGCTGTGCGCTACGGAGCGGTGATAGCGGAGAACGAGAGCGTGTATATATATATATATATATATATATATATATATATATATATATATATATATATATATATAGATGCATAGATAGATGCATATATAGATATATAGATAGATCGATAGATAGATAGATCAAGATCTTTCCTCATCTCTATTCGCCTGGGAAAGACGCAGGTGACTACCCATTTGAACTCGGTGTACGTATTTGGAAGTGGGCAGATGAACTGATGTACCATCTGTAGCAGGTCCAGCAGCATGTTGTGGCCTACCACCGTCTTACCCTGGGAAGACAAGATCAGGTCAGGCAGCAGGTTCAGCAGCATGTTGTGGCCCATCACCGCCCTACCCTGGGGAGACAAGGTCAGGTCAGATAGCAGACTCAGCACCATGTTGTGGCCTACCACCATCCTACATTGGGGAGACCGGGTGAGGTCAAGGTCAGGTCAGGTCAGATCAGATCAGGAAACAGGTGTGCACGTGGCTCACCACTGCCCTGTCGTGAGGAGGGCAGGTCAAGCGAAGTCTGGCGAAGGGTCAGATCACAGTTGATTGACGTATCACGTTTAGTAGCAACAGCAGCATATACTAGTTTGCTATCGTCTGACTCATAGAAAATCGACCGCGACATATCAATTCAGATCAGATATGGTCAGATTCAGATCAGATATGGTCAGATTCAGAACTGATATGGTCAGATTCAGAACCGATATGGTCAGATTCAGATGACGTCAGTTGGAATTATCAGACATTTGGAACCAAGGGTCCCGCACGTGACCTAGTGGTGCCGTATTCAAAACTTAGGTCAAATAAAAGCACTACCTCACGATAACTCTCAGCCTGGCGGGAAGAGCTGACACCGGGGCAATCGAACCGCGTACCTCTGGTCTCCAAGGCGTTCAGCTTAAACCACTGAGGCTCCCGACGCCACAAAACGCCTCGATGATTGACGAGTGCCAGCACATGTATCGCAGTCATCAACGGACAGACGGATAGACCCGATCCAACAGTTGTGTGTCGGCCAGTAATATACGGTGGTGCAGTGACTAGGAGTTGGTCTAACAGGCAGCGTCAGTGCTATGCCGTTCGACCCAGGTGTCGTGTGTGGTCGATGTGGCGCGACCCCCCACCCCCACCCCACCTCGCGGTGTGGCCATATAGCTGACACAGCTTACATCGCCACGTGGTGGAACTGTACCCCTGATGTAGCCGCATTTGATGTGTGTCGGTGGTGTTCGTGTTCTGAATGCCAGCATGAGGTGCGACGCCGTTTGTTGGCGCTGTGAGGCCCGCATACAGCGTATCAAAACCTCCACAGTTCATAACCTCCACAGTTCATGTCGCGACAGTTTTTCTAGAGTTCGCTGTATATTGTGGGGAGTATTTGTGCGTCTATGGTGTCGTTGACCTGTATTATGATCGCCCAGTCTAATTTGGCGTGCGTAGAGGTGCTCCCGTGATATTGGTGAGCTCTTCTTCCACCGCCCAGGGGTCAAGGGAGCCCATGGGCTAGCCATCGTCCCGGCGGCAGAGGAAGAAGTCCCCGGTACGTGTGGGTGTGTTGGTGTCCACGCTGCTCGAGTGTTTCTGGGCGGTGGTATGGCAGCGGAAGTGTGTATGTGTCAGTGCGGTATGTGGTGTTGCAGAAGTGTAGAGGTGGGCATCAGTGCGGTATGTGGTGTTGTAGGAGTGCAGAGCTGAGTATCAGTGTGGTATGTGGTTTTGCAAGAGTGCAGAGGTGAATATCAGTGCGATATGTGGTGTTGCAGGAGTGTAGAGGTAACGAGTGTGAGCGTGTAGCACAGACGGTTACAAGGTCCCAGGCGGAGGAGAAAGAATTGGTGTAATGAAAGCCTTTTAGAGTGCAAATGTGGGGACAGGAGAGTCGAAAAGAACACACAGAAATGACAGTCGGAAACCAGAGCCAGCAATCGCACATTAACATTAACAGCCAATGTGCCCGGCACCATCGTCATGTCAACTGCGCATGCGCAGTAGTGTGCACCAGATCCGGCGGGAGCCTATGCCTACTTACAACATTTGACCTTTAAAACAACATTGCCTATGCCTAATTACAACATTTTGACCTTTAACGCTGACCAGTGCCTGTCTTAGGTACACATCCAGGGTGGGTCATACGAGGTACAGCCGGTGGCATCGCCACGAAATTCTTCCAGGGGGGGAAATATTGATAGGGGGCCTCCTGCTCCCGAAAGGAGGCCTCCACTGTGTTAGAGCCTCCTATTGCTTTTTTAGGCTCTTAGTATGGTTCCAGAATGGGGAACATGGCTTCATATTGATGTCTTGTTTGTTCTTGGCATGGTGCATCATTTACGCAAAGCGCAATAGCAACAATCTTTTTTTTTCCGCTGAGAACTGAGCCATACCAGGGTATAAAGAAGCAAACGCACTGGTGGATCTAGCCCACCGGTTTGGGGGGGGGGGGCCAACTTTCGGTTTTCGGCGTCAGCCCCCCTCCCCCTCCCCCAGTGGCGTACTTAGGAATTGCATCAGAGGAGGGGTCGAAGGGATTTGTAGGTTCCCCATTCTCCCACTATTTTTGGTTAAAAGCATCGGATTTCTACCATTATTTGTCAAATGGACCCATTTTTTACAATAATAATTAATTACAACATAATTTCCTGTGTAGGGGCCCCAGCCCACCTCCACCGCTTCTAAGTTACGGGATTTGTGTTCTTGTTTACCAAAACGTTCATGTTCACGTTCAACGTCTTGTACCACGTCAACGTTCGTGCACGTGTACACACTGGCAGATCCGATTTTGTCAACTCTTGCTGTAAGCAGAACTTGAGCAGCATAGAACCATCGATGCGTGTCAGAATGTACTATGCTACCATATTGGCTTCCAAACAATTATAAAAATACCTTTAAAATTGGAGATACTTTCATCCAGACGATATTTTTTAACCTCGGCAAAGGTTACTGCATTTTCATTCAGTTTACTTCCGTTGGTTTGGGGGGCCAAAAGACCCTTTTAAGCGCTTCGGGGGAGCCATGGCCGGAATGGCCCATCCCTAGATCCGCTAGTGAATGTAGCCTGTCTCTTCAACTTAGCAACCCCAACATCAACATACGAAACATGCTGCTCAACTGGGCTCAACTGGTCACTCGCACAAAACATGCTGTTCAAATTCCGCTTTCGAATTCTGGCTCACTGGGTCCGCTTGCCCGTTACTGGCTAAACAAACTTCATGAACCTATCTGACGAAGGAATAATAAAACTGCTGATTTCATCATCTCTTGCTGTAAGCAGAACTTCAACAGCATAGAACCCTCGATGCGTCAGAATCTACTACGCTACCATATTGGACTTCCAAACAATAATAGCAAAATACCTTTAAAATTGGAGATCATTTCACCCGGAAAGCTATTTTTTCACCTCAGCAAAGGTTACTGCATTTTAATTTAGTTTACTTTTATTGGTTTGGGGGGGGGGCAAAAGACACTATGCCCCCCCTTTGAAGCGCTTGGGGGGCCATGGCCGGAATGCCCCCCCCTGGATCCGCCAGTGCCAGTGACGTACCTATATTTGCGTCAAGGGGAGGGGGGCAAACGTATTTGGAGGGGTCCACCTACTCAATAAAAAGTCTTCCGATTTCGACCACTATTTTGTCAAACGGGACCTTTTTATATAAAATAATTAGTGACCAAATAAATTATCCTGTCGAGGGGCCTAAACTACCACTATCGTTTCTGATTCGTCGGATTTCAACCCTGGGTCCCCCATCCTGTTCGAATGTATTCTTTTGGTATCCCTTGATAAGTCACCTTGCACTGCTGAAATTACACCTACACAGATCACTTTAAAATGTAAAATTTACCAATTTCAGACATTCCAGTTCATAGTGCCCGGTCGCCACGACGCCAACGTTAGTGCATGTGCACACCCATCTTGCGCATTCGGCGCATTCGCCACACTTCGTGCAATGCTACGGACTCTGCTGGGCCTCCTACGCTTTGCTAATTGCTGCCACATGATAGACTTGCGCCTTATCTGACGTGATGAAATGCTTTGTATGGGCGTTCGCTGCGAAAATTCGATTAATTAAATTCGATCATTAGTTCCCCACTTCTCATATTTTATGATGAAGACATGCGGATACCCGCTGAGCTTTGATGCACCTCATATCTTTGATTAAACATGCTTCCAGGTTGGCTACCGAACCGAGGCCCTGCCTGAGTGTACTTCTTTGGACCCGTTTCGTATTTCTTCGTCTACGGATATGTCTTAGGGCTCCAATCCATTTTTGTTAGAGGCCCAATGCATTTTCGAAACCCCTGCTCGTTTTAGGGTTTTGTTGCTTCTTTGTGCACCGATGATTTTTCTTAGTTGTCGGGGCGCTTTCAATGATCTCAATGTATTTATTTAGTGCCCGGTATTTTTGTTCGTTCTGGGACCATGTTGCTTATTGCGACCCCAGCCTGTTTTCAGGCCCTTGTGCGGTCGCATGGCCCCTGTGTGCCTTGAGAGCTTCCGGTGTTTTTTTGTGTGTTTTTTTCCCCGCTATATTTATTTATGGCTGCAACGCATGTTTTAGGGCCCTGTCGCTTTTTGCGAGACTGCGCTTTGGAGGGCCAGTTACATTTTCGGTCCCCGTTGTGCTCTTAGGGTCCCGCTGTGTTTATCTGGGGCTTCTGACGCACATTTGTGGGACCCAGTACGATTTTGGGTCTTCGGTGCGATATTTCTGGGTCTTAGCGCAACTTATCGCGCTCAGGCGCGTTGTTTCGGGGACCCAACGCCAGTTATCTGGGGTCAACGCGATTTTTGTGGACCTCTTCTGAATTTTCTTTAAATTCCGAATCTCGGCCTCATTTTTAGAGTCCCTGGCGCCATGTTTTTCCATCTCACCTCGATTTTCTTCGAGCTCCGGTATGTTTTTCGATGCCGTACGCGATTTTTCAAGGCATCTGATGATATGTTCGGTGCTCCGGAACCATTTTCCTTACCCGGACTTTTTTTGGAATCCCTCCTTATTTTGGAGGGCTCCGGCTTTCTTTTTCGGATACCGATGCGACTTTGGGGGTCACACGGTGCTTATGTGGAGCCCTAGACGCCAATTGTTGGCAGCCCCGACGTGAATTTTTGATGCCCAGACCAAATTTGTGGTACTACCGATGGGAATTATGGGTCCGAGCGCGATATTTGGTGGGACCGGTTCGAGTTTGCGGGGCGCGTTGTACTTAGCTGTGGCCCCAACGCGATCTTGGCGGTTCCTGTTGCAGATTTTCGGGCGTCGGAGCGAGTTTTCTGGGGCCCGCCGTATTTACTTGGAGCCCCTACGCGAATTCTGGTGGACCGACGGGAATTTGTGTGGCCCCAGCGCGACTTTTGGGGGCCTCGGCTCGATTCTTGGGAGCATATCCCTCTTAGGAGGGAAGGAGAATTTGCCCCTTTGATATGCCACTGCGGCCACCGAAGGAGTTTTTGTTCAGCCGATGGCACATTTCGGAGTATAAAAGCCCTCCGGGTAATTTTTGCCGGAACTGTTCTTAATTTTCCAGTGCTGGGGTCCATTCGATCGAGTCTCAGTGTGAACTTTTGGACATCGAGTTCTATTTTTTAAAAGGTCTTGATGTGATATATTTGATGTGATGGCCCTCTTGACAATCCTGTAGGCCTCCTTTGCAATCCAGGGGTTTCCTTAATACTCCTGTGGGCCTCCTTTGCAATCCTGGAGGCCTCCTTGACAATCATGTGGGCCTCCTTTGCAATCCTGGGGGCCTCCTTTGTAATCCTGTGGCCCTCCTTTGCAATCCTGGGGGCTTCCTTTGCAATCATGGGGGTCTCCTTTGTAATCACGGGAGCCTCCTTTGCAATCCTGTGGGCCTCCTTTGCAATCCTGGGGGCCTCCTTGATAATCCTGTGGGCCTCCTTTGCAATCCTGGTGCCTCCTTTGTAATCCTGTGGGCCTCCTTTGCAATCCTGGAGGCCTCCTTTCACGCTCGACACCGACGAATCGACACCAAAAAAGTCACAAAAGGACTCCATCAAATCGACCTGAGCATCGGAATATTCAGCACAGGTCCCGGAAGAAAGTTCTCCGAAGGGCCTTTCTACTCTGAAGGGTGCCATTGGCTGAACAAAATACCGTTGAGCAGCCTCAGTGGCTTACAGAAGAGGAAAATTCCCCCTCCCTTCTGAACGGGTGGCTCCTAATAATCGCGCCGGTGTCCCCAAAAACGCCCTGGGGTCCCATAAATTCGCATCGGGACTTTAAACAAATGCAACGGACACCAAAAAGCTTGCGCCTGACCCGAAAAATTGCGCCGGAGCCCGCGAAAATCGCGCTGAGCCCAGCAAGGTGCAACACTCCCAGCGAGCTCGCGCCGAACACCAAAATATCGCGCCTGGGACCCAAAATTTCCGTCGGTAGTCCCCAAAATATGGTCGGGCGTCAACAAATTACCGTGGGGGATCCAAAAAATTGGTGTCGATGGCCTCAAATGAGCACGGCTTGGCCCCAGCAATTGCATCGGAACCCGACAAATGTCGAGACGAAGCCCACAAAAATAAGGAGGGATTCCGAAAAATAAATGTGCGAGCCAGGAAAATC
Organism: Ashinkailepas kermadecensis; assembly: GCA_034440615.1. NCBI lineage: Eukaryota > Metazoa > Arthropoda > Thecostraca > Neolepadidae > Ashinkailepas > Ashinkailepas kermadecensis. The sequence goes on along the minus strand of JAOTOM010004764.1, from coordinate 327,073 downwards.
GCTCCGGAGCTCCAAACGTGCCACCAGATGCTTCAAAAATTGCGCACGGCCCCCAAAAACGCATCGGCGCTCGAAAAATCGGGGCGGGACGCCGAAATATGGCGTCGAGGACCTTAAAATTCATGCCAAGACTCCGACCTTAAAAAAGTCAGAAGTCACCAAAAACGCCTCAAGCCCAAAAAACTGGCGTCAGATCCAGCACGCACCTGTGCTGTGATACAGGAAGCACGCACCTGAGCCCGAAAAGTCGCTCAGGCACCTAGAGGAGTTATATTGAAGCATCCAAAATCGTGTTGGGGTCTCACAAATGTGCCCTAAATAAGGACAGCAGGACCCTAAGAACACAACGGGAGACCGAAATGCATGGGCCCTACAAAGCGCACCCTCGCAAAAATTCAGAGCTGCAACCTTCGTTGCAGTTCTGAATAAATAACCGGGAGCTCTAAGGAAACATAACAGAGGCCCTCAAAGTACATCGGAGCCATGAGACCGAATGGAGATCTCAGAAACCGGCTGGGTCCCCCAAAAAGCGACATGGTCCTGACAAGTAAACAAAAAGACCAGGCATTAAATAAACGCATCGGGTTTTCGAAAATGCGCGGGTTCCTCAAAAATACCGTCGGTGCACAACAAGAAAGCAACACAACTGCTGTAAAAAGTCGGGTCTCAAAAATATGCTCGGCCCCGGACAAACATTGGCTGGAACCCTCAAATATATCCGCGGACGAAGAAAACGCAACGGTTCCGAAAAATAACACCTAGCTAGGGCCTCCGTTCGGTAGCCAATCTGGGCGCGTATTTAACCAGAGAGGAGGTGCATCAAGACTCAGCGCGTATCTGGAATTATTAACCACCAGAAACCACCAAATACGGCACAAGACTATCATGTGGCAGCAATTAGCAAAACGTAGGAGGCCGAGCAGAAATCGGAAAATCACACGAAGTGTGCCGAATGCGCCGAATTCGCATTCGCGCATCGTTCGTACTCGTGCACGAACGTTGGCATTTTGGTGACCGGGCGTTATTAAGTCGAATATGTGAATAAGGAAAACGCGTAAAATAACCTGATGATCATATTACAACAATGAAATAGATCCAACTTCCCACTGTATATATTTAGGCCACAGCCTTCCTCCTATCCTTTGTTGTAATATGAGCATAAGCTTATCTTACGCGTTTTTCTTACTGATAATCATTCTTAACACAGCACTGCACATAATCAAACAAGTGGAATATATGAAATTTGAAAATTTAAGATTTTTAATTGCACAGATGTTTTAATTACACAGGTGTAATTTCGGCAGTGTGAGATCACTTATCAAAGAATACCAAAGGAAAAACCTTCGAACTGTATGGGAAGTTGAATTCAAATCCGGTGACTCAGAAACGATGATGATCAGATGATCAGAAACGAAATTAAAATGAGCCACTTTGAAACATGGTGGTCGAAATTCGGGGACTTTTAAACAACTAAACAATATAAACAAAAGTGTATATTTTATATGTCCGAAAGAGCAATGTGGCAGTGTCAATAAAAACCAGCGATGGGAGCGCCATCCGAACAGATCACGACGGATTTCTTTGGGGAGCTCCTAGTCATATAGGATATGAGTTCCTGCTACTACAACAACTGCAAACAAAAATAGATTCGATCCTCCTATCCTATTACACTCAATCATTGTATACACACCGGACCTTCGAGAGCTTCGAAATTATTTCGATATCTCAACATTCTGATGCTGTGCGGCAAGCCACGTCGAATGACACCCACATCATGCAAATTTAAGTCATAGCAACGAAATGCGAGGACTTCGAACAATTAAAGCTAACCTTTGACCTTGAGGCTTGATCTCACATGTCCCTTGTCGAAATGTTACGCGAGGGTTGTCCACGGGCTATCTCATGTCCCGTGTCGAAATGTTACGCGAGGGTTGCCCACGGGCTATCTCACATGTCCCTTGTCGAAATGTTACGCGAGGGTTGTCCACGGGCTGTCTCTTGATACCAAACATGGGTTCCTTTGGGGGAAAAACGATGAAACGCGGGGTGACCGAAGAAATGAGTTCGACCTTTGACTTCGAAAATTAATGTGATTTCTGAACATTTTGCTAGAGTACCTCACGCCACGTCGAATCACACTTACTTGATGAAGGTTGAAACAGCGACGGGGCGCGAGGATTTCGAGCAATTCATGTTAACCTTCGATCTTGTGGTCTGACGTTGTCATATCCCGGATTGAAATGCTACTCGAGGTTCACCACGGGCTGTTGCTTGATATCAGATGTTAAGCTTAGGTTAGGTTAGGGCGAATACAAAATGCGAGGCGACGGAATAAATCGATTTGACCATTGACCTTTGAACTTAGTTCGATTTCGTAACATTATAACACGACACAAGCCACGTCGATTGACACCAACTTGGCGCAAATTGAACCCATAGCGACGAATCGCGAGAACCTCAAAATATTCAAACTAGCCTTTCACATTGAGGTTTGATCTTGACATATCTCTGTTTCAAAATGTTACTGAGGGTTCACCATGGGCTATCGATTGATAGTGGATCTGGGTAGGCTTGGGCGAAAACAAAACACAAAATGCAAGGCGGCCGAAGCAATCAGCTTGAATTCTGATCCGTCGATAGTATTCCGAATTATCAACTTTCTGATGCCGCACAACAAACGAAGTCGAATGACATCCATTTTCTGTAAATTGAAGCCATAGCGACGAAGCGCGAGGTCATAGAATTAAATCAAGCCTTTGACCTTGACATGCTACGGTTTAAAATGTTACTCGAGTGTTCACCACTGGCTGTCGCTTCACACCAGAGTTGGATTGGTTTGAGCGAAAACGGGAAAAAATTAGGCGACCAAAGGATCAGCTTGGCCTTTGCTTTTGAAAAATAATTCGATTGCTCAGTTTTCTGATACGGCATAACAAGCCACGTCGAATGATGCCCATTTCATGGAAATTGAAGCGATAGCAACCGAACCTGGCATTCGGTCGATATCGCTTCAATATCACCATCTAATAAATCAAGCTAACTTTTGACCTTGAAGTTAGAACTTGACATGTGCCGGTTTGCAATGTTGCACGATGGTTCACCACAGGCTATCGCTTGATACCAGATTTGTGCAGATTTGGGTGAAAACGAAAAAAATGGGAGGCAACCGAAGAAACCAGTTTGCGTTGGGCCTTGACCGCTAAAGTGGTCATGTAAGACCTATGTGGGTGTTTCCAGCGTGTTCAGTACAAGCAGAAGCATTTATGGTAAGTGATTCGAACGATCATAAACCCGTCGCTGAATGTCAATGCCAATACAAATACGCCTCTGGGGAACTCGTCTCTGAATACGAATATGAATACGACGTTAACTGGTGCTTAAGACTGCCCCTGACTCCCCTTCACGGTCTTGAAGATACCCAATGACACCCAGAGTCACTTTTGTTCAAGATATATCGATATATGAGCATGGGAATGCAACCTAAGAGGCATAAAGCCTTGCGATGAAATAAATTTGTTGCCTCGCAAAGCACAATTTTCCACTCAAGCGAAAACACAAGATGGTCAAAGTTCAGGTTATTCAAGAATGGCCTGGAAGTTCTAACGTGTAGCGTTTGCTGATTTACTACTGGGATATTTTGTGACGGCAGATAGTCTGCGAAGCCCGTTGTTTGTTTAGATCGGCTTCTTGTATTTTTGGCGATTCTCTTACAGGTATATTTTCATTTGATAAAATATTAATTATAATTTTTCGGCGATCATTGTCATGCAGCACAGACTTGAGCGGACACGAAATACATTGAGGGACTCAAATCGCCATCAATTTGTTTGACAAGCTCGGAATCAAAAGATACCTCTCCTAGTTACTCCTGATATAAATATACGTAAAATAGATTTGGAAATGGCAACATTTTGCAACAACACACGTTTCTACCTCATAGTCACAGACTGATGAAGTAAACGTGCCCACCACACCAACCAACCGACGAGAAGCGCTTCCGCCGACACTGAACTCAATCACCGTGTCTAAATTTGATGTACTACGTATACTAAATTCCTCAAACTTGAATAAATCATCAGGCACCGGAGAGTCCCGTGCTCGGCTTCTACCACAGCTGTCATAATTGCGGAAACCCTTTCTAAACTGCTCCAAAGGTCTATCCAGGCCGGTGCTTTCTCAAACTCTTGGAATATTGCTACAGTCAAAGCAATGTTAAGGGTATAAGGGATTGGCCTCAGGCATCATAAATTATTGGCCAATTAGCTGTCCTGTCTCTCCAAAATTATTGACAACAAAATGTATTTCAGTGTGTGTGTCTCCATCTGACGGCACACAATTTACTAACTGATAAGCAAAGCCGATACCGACCAGGACACGGGACACAGCTACAGCTTTTTTCTTGCGCATAATCTGCCTAAATCGCTGACTCGATTTCACAGCTATTTACTTAAACATTTCAGAATATCTTGACAATAATATGGCACGCGGGACATCTTTGCAAATGTCTACACGAATTTGGTCTAACTAACCGACAAACTGGCTGATCTCTTACCTCTCTGACAGACAGCATTTAAACATAAAATATTTACATCAGGCAGGTTTTATCTACCATACAATGAAATTCTCATTTTCGTGTTCGTAAGTATCAAGCGGAGTTTTAAAAACGAATCAAGGTACCTAAACGATAAATATTAGCTTTTGTTACGTTCATATTTCTAGACGAACCAAAAACCTACCTAAAAGTACCGAACTAGGAAGAGTGTTGTACATCGATCTTGTTGTATCTACTCATAGATTCGTTACCACGAATGAGGTGTCTATCACGTTTGCGCGCCAACTTGATCGGGTCGACGCCATCTTTAATCAACCGTCCTTGCGTTTGCGTTAGTCTTGTGGTATACGGTCCTGTTCAGCGGGAACAAAACAAAAGGTAAGTACTTGCAAAGTGAACTTGAGTGTACATTTTGTTTATAGATAAAAGAAGCGTTGCATAATTAGACACTAAAAAATAGGCAGGTGCTATTCCTCTGACAGGGAGCCTTCCGTGACTGACACATCTGCTGAGTGGATGTGCACTCGAGACTCTGAAGAGTCACTTTCCATGAGGCGGCACATGCCCCCAGTGCCCATGTATCTGTCACTGATGAGTAGAAGTATGTAGGTAGGAAGCATCTGAGTACCTACAATGAGTGGACGATTATACCTTGAGTGGACAATTAATTAGGGGGAAGAGGGGGTGTCCGAACATTGAAGGCATGCATCGAGTGGCTTTTCCGCCGCTTCTGTATGGCCGAACAGTAATTGTACGGTGTTTACAGGATGCAGAAATGAACAAGCTATCCATATTTATACAGTTTCCCTCCATGGAAATTATCTACCCAATCACAAAGATCAACTTTAGAACACACAAATATTTTATGGTGGTGTGTTGTATTCCGAACACGAACGTGTGGGTGTGCAGGATTACGAACACTAGTTGTGTCGTTTCCCGAACACTTTAATCAGGATGAGGAAATGATATTGATTAGGCCTTCTCTTATTGATAGCGCCTTCTCGGTCATACTAGTAGCCTCCTAGACCGCCTCAAGGACTTCGTTTCCATGTCTCAGGCCCTGCCCGTTTGGGGCCTCATATTTGCTCCGGTGAGCTCCTGTCATTTTGCGGGCTCCCTACGTCATCTTAAAGACCTCGTAATATTTATTCAGTCATCCATGAAGGTTTTGGAGCTTCCATTAGATTCGGGCCTCCATTGCCGATTTAGGGGCATCGTGTTATTTCCTGGGGCGTCCCTGCCAATTTGGAGCCTTTCCATCCGTTCCGAAGCCACCGTTTTCATATTCCGTCGCTCCTATCTTAGAGGCCTCGTCTCATTCGTTTGGAACGCCCTAGAAGTTATGGGGCCTCCCCTTGCATCCTATGAAAACATATATGAAACTAAGGTCACCCTGCACCAGCGTACGGATATCGTCTCGCTTCGTATGGGTCGCGTCTCGTTTCCTGATGGCATCCTTGCCCTTCTTGAGGGACTTCCTGAGCCTAGTCAACCGTTTGTGGAAAGAGTCTCCACAGATTTCCATGAGAGGGGAGATATGTGGGGGAAATTGGGGGAAATTGGGGGCTCCCGGAATTCGCTCTTCTTACGGACGGCCGAGAGTAGGGCGAGACTCGACCGCCTCCCCCTTTTCACCTTCCTGCCTCGCCTACCCCAGTGGCGATACCCATGTCATCAGAGAATCCAGGAACTAGAAACTTAAGGTGAATTAGAGTTAGTACAATTTTAGCTATTTAAATGTGCAAAATGACGTTTCCGGTCTGACTAAAGTTACACTTAAGTTATGCTGAAGACTAGTGAAATGAACATTTGGGACTTGATGGCCGTATTGAAAGTACACCAAATCACCTCGCCACGACGGCAATAAATATCTTCTGCACATGTTCCCAATCACGAGGCAGAATAAATCACTTGGCAGCTCGTCGCTGACGTACCCGGAAGCGCATACTCCCGCCGATATGGAACGTTTCTGCTGACACACCTGTATTACCGAACACCTTCTTCACCTATATCAACACATCCTGTTGACTAAACGACAGCTCTGTTCGAAAAGGAACACGTGTGCACCATCGCATGGGATCTGCAAGTGCCAACTACCATGATATGCAAGGCTTCTCGCCACCAATCACTTTCAATCTGGGTCCCGTAAATTATTTGAGGACACGACGCGAACAATGGCATTAATCTGTGCCGTTCAGACAGGCGGCGTGCAATTTGGCATATAAACGCACTACAGCGGACCGTCGGCACAGATCCGGCCATGCACTCCATCCTCCTGGTGAGTTTTCTGGCGACATTCGGGTCGGCTTATGGGGTCGCCGACCCTGATCTGGCCGTTCTTGGTGACGGTAGTATGCCATCCCTACACGAAGAGTTCGAAACCGACAGGCCGCCACACTCGTACAAGGAGTTCGACGGTGCGAGTGCCACTCCCCAGAACCAGATCCCTGAGGTGTCCGTGACACCCGGGGACGCAGAGTTGGATCAAGGCGCGGGGCCAACCGAGTACGAGGAGCTTGACGAACACGAGGAGACGATTGTCGACGAACAGCTGGGATAGATGCGGGGAGCTCCGTACCAGTTCGAGAACCACAACCCGAACGTGACCGACGACGGCCAGGAGCTGTTCGAGGCCGACCTCGTGCTGACCGACGAGCAGAAGGCCGACCGACAGGCGTTGACCAACCTGTGGCCCGACGGCATCGTCAGGTACACAATCACCTCTTCTTCAGCAGCCGACCGCATCGTCATCCAGCAAGGCATCAGCCATTGGAGCGCGCGCGTGTGCGTCAGGTTCTTTGAAGTGCCGACCACCTACAACAGCGGACCGCACATCCGCTTCGCCAAGCAGACGGGCTGCCACTCGCAACTGGGGCGCATCAACGGAGGCCAGGGGCAGATCATCAGCATCGACAATCCTTGCAGAACTATGGGCATAGTCGCGCACGAGATCGGCCACGCGCTCGGTTTGACACACGAGCAGTCGCGATCCGACCGCAACTTCCACGTCACCATCCATTGGGGAAACATCGCACCGAATAAGAGCCACAACTTCGAGATCAAAAGTTCCAACAGCTACTCTGTGCCATACGACCTGACGTCCGTCATGCACTACGGCCCCCTGTTCTTCAGCAAAAACCGCCTGGCGACCATCACCACCAACGAGCCCCAATGCATGTCTCTGATCGGCCACCAACCGGGCCTCTCCCATCGCGACAAGCAACTGGCCAACGCCATGTACCGCTGCTCGGCGAGCTGTTCCCGCCCACCGCGCTGCTACAACGGCGGCTACGTCGACAAGCACTGCCGGTGCGTGTGTCCACCGAACACCAGCGGCACCGTCTGCCAGTACTACCACGGCCCGTACTACGGCCGGGTGTGCGGCACCCAGACCATCCAAAGCCCGACCACCTTCGCCTCGCTCAACTGGCCGAACATCTACCCGCGCGGCAAGACCTGCCTCTGGATCGCCTACGCGCCGGCCGGCAAACGCGTCCGCATCCGCTTCGGCACGGCTGAGGTCCATCATGGTTTTGGTACCGCTACCAAAACCATTGTTACTGGGACTGGATTAACGTGTTCCTCAACGACGACTCCGTGTCCGACATGAACGCCTGCGGCAGCGAGTTGCAGGGCCGCACCTACACGTCCACCGGCAGACGCCTGGTGGTGCAGATGCGCTCGTACCCGTACGGCAGCTATCCGTACTTCCAGAAGGGCTTCATCGCCAGGGTGGATTTTGTCTGAGCCGGACAGTACTGACAGGCCGGATGGTTTGCCATATTATGGCCCTATGGCCCTATTATGGCCCTATTATGGCCCTATTATGGCCCTATTATATGAGGTTTGGTGGCGGCTGGTTTTATGGCAGCATGAGGGAATATGGACTCGACTAATGTTGAGGTTTGCCTAGGTCTTTTGTCGATTAGTCGTCAGTTGTTCTGATGGTCGTTTGTGAGATATCTAAAAATGGGCTTAAAGTCGATTTCTCTTCGATTGCAAATCGAAAAAACGGAGTCAGTCTATTCAGTCTATCTACATATCTGGTGTTCATGATGTACACTAGTGTTGTCCTGACCGTTTATGGGATACATATATATATGTATATATATATATATATACATATATATATATATATATATATATATATATATATATATATATATATATATATATATATATATATATATATATATATATATATACATATGTGAATTATCCATAGACAAGTATGAATGAGGATGGATGATGAAAACAAACACATTGTGTGGAGATGACTTTATTGTAAACGTTTCGACCTCAATAGGTCTTCATCAGTACAAAACAAAGAGCACAACTGAGCACATAGAGCACAGTTGTGCTCTATTTTTTGTACTGATGAAGACCTATTGAGGTCGAAACGTTTACATTAAAGTCATCTCCATGTTATTTGTTTGTTTTCATCATCCATCCTCATTCATACATATATATATATATATATATATATATATATATATATATATATATATATATATATATATATATATATATAAATGGGTTTGGGGTTGAGTTGCCTTCGATTCCAAATCGAAATGAACGGAACCTGTATACATAGTCTATCTACATAGCTGGTGTTCATAATGGACACTAGCGCTGTGCTGACTGTTTACGAGAGAAATACAAATGTGCTTGGGGTTGAGTTGCTTTCGATTCCAAATCGAAATGATCGGAGCCGGCCTACATAGCCGATGAGGCTCATGATGGACACCGCTCAAGAACGAAGCAGAACAGTAAACTAGGGAACCTACGTACCGTTCCGCCGCTCATTTACATATGCAAACAGGCGTAGAGCAACACGTCAATCTCGACTACAACCGTACTCCTGGTTTCGTCAGCTTGGTCGGCGGGACCGAGGGGCCCCATACCGATCAAGTGGCTTGTCTCACTAGGTCGGAGGTCTGGACCTTGGTCCAGTGCCTGCTGGCCTAGCCGTCAAGGGTCAAGGGGTGGGCGGCGTTGGAACCCGGTCGGGGTGGCGAGTCTCTCTCCCGGCCGGGTGATGACATCGCCTGCCCCGAATAGCTCGTCGGGTCCGCGAGATACAGGCGTTCCCCCAGTAGGGTTCCTGTGTGGTGGGGCGCCATAAGGAGCCGAAACACAAACACAACATATGGCAATCACAACACAAAATCATCCTGGTCCTTCAAGTAGGAACTAGATCGACCACCCTGATCACGCCGATCGAGATTTCCAAGGAAGCGGTACCGATGGTATTATCATACCTCGTGTGCTTGCTTTCCGAGGAAGAAATAAGAAACTTGCGTCTCTGTTCCCTTTAAGTGGCGGGACGGATATGATAGATTTGGTGAGATTATTAGATGATTAGATTATTATATTGATATGATTATTAGATTATTAGATGCGACAAACTGAAGGACGGTGCGTTGGAAGTCGAGTTTGTGGCAGCAGAACAGACGGATATGGCCCTGGAAGGGCCTGAGTTCGTGTATGGTGGGTGAAAGGGATGGCAACAAGGAGAAAGAATCCAGGGCAATCACGGTGGAGCCTCACAACAGAACAAAGCAAAGTAGGCTTGACGAGGGGTTATATGCTGCTTTGATCTCAGACACGTATCGGAGGATGAGATCGTGGACGGGCCGTCAACTTCAGGAGTGCCTGGCGTACGAAAATAACAGCAAAATGAGGTGCAGAGTTGACTCCGACCAACAACGTTATATTGACGTTTCATCGCACAGATCTACCTTCCGAGATCTGAGTCGACTACGCACGCGTGGAAGTAGGACAATTACTTCCCAACTTTTAAATGCCAGAAGGTCGGACACGCTACTCGGTGTTGTCGTAGCCGGCCAGCGTGCAGCGCTCTGTGTCTTCCATGGGCGTCCTGACGAAAAGTGTACTCAGTAAATCCATTTTTGTGCCAATTGCGATGTATGACAAGATCCCACACTTCGCATCCATGGGTGTAACCACTGGGGGTGGGGGTGAGGGACATGTCCCACAATTTCTGAAAAGTGGCGATTTGTCTCCCTCAATTTTTTCCGTGTCCCATCCCCAAGCCTCAGCTACCTGAGTATGATCGTCGCAAAATTATACTTAATTATTTATAAAGTGAAAATAAATATGCAAGAGAATCACCAAAAATACCATAGAAGTCGATCTAGCCAATCAACGGGCTTCACCTGCTATCTGTCGTCACAACATCTCCGAATGGTAATTCAGCAAACGTTTGCAATGTCTGCTTCTAGACCATTCTTTAATAACATGAACCTTCACCATCTCGTTAGGCGTCAGACGCAATGCTAATGCGGGCATCAGGAGATCTCCAGTAAAGAAAGAAAACAGGTAGGTTCCTGATTTCATTCAAGAACTCTGAAATATACACCCGCGACAAGCGCCCCCGGATGCTCACTAGTGTGCGCACGAATAATATGGTTACAATTTATGAGACTATGTCTCCATAAAATATGATGCGAAGTGCAGTTATGAAAGTTAGATTGCTTGCAGACCTCAATTTCATTGCCACTTACCGTGATATATTGCGCATATTGTTACTTTGCGTATTGTCTTCTGGAACTATTTTTCGTCACAGACGGCGGGCCGCCGGCGGCGACGCCCGCGGCTCGCAGCCCGTGCCCGAGCGCCTGCCATTCCCTGAATGGCAGCGCCCGCCCGCGCCCTCCCTGAATGGCGGGCGCGGACCCATTCCCTGAATGTGAATGGGCCCAAACGACAAAGTTACAGGCATATTTTCGTATTTGAAACGATAGGCAATGTGCCTGGCATGAGTTCCGCCACCATTGGAGTTGAGGCCGACAGGTTTTCTCGATATTGTTTAAGAACATTACGCGCTTATGGGCGTTGAATGGAAGGAATGCAACTACAACCGTGAATTTCTCCTACACCATTTTGGCGTGGCAGAGCCGATGTTGCTTAGTATTGTTGAAGGGTGGAACTTTACTTTTTGTCGTGCCACCGCTCGGCGGCCCTACGGATCTTCTGGGTAGCAACCGTCGGCGCTTGACGTGCATTGAGCCATGCCAGAACCTCAATAATGCCGGAAAGATTCATGTCAAAAAGTAAGAAATGACAGGGTTAGATATCTCTAAAAGTAGTCGAGAATGGTATCAGAATACAGCTGATTTTATTCCGGTTTATTTAAGACTATTGTACATTAATTCGCTAATGTATAAAATTTGATATACAATTAAATGGGATACAATGTGAGAATTCAAGACAGAAATCCTGGAATTGGGTACAAAATGACAGGGTTAGATATATATACATTAGTCTAGCAAGGCATCAGACCGCAGCTGATTATATGTCGGTTTATTTGGGACCATGGGAAATTACATCGCTAATGTAGAACATCTTATATACAATTTAAAGGAATGCAATGTAGTAATTAGAGACACAAATATTGGAATGAATTGAGTGCAATAATGAAAGGGTTAGGTGTTTATAAAAAAAAGTCGTATATGACATCAGAAGGCAGCTGATTTTATGCCGGTTTATTTGAGACCATTGGAACTTAATTCGGTAATGTAGAACATCTGATATACAATTTAAAGGAATACAATGTGATAATTTGGGACACAAATTCTGGAATTGAGTGCAAAAGTGACATGGTTAAACCGTCATGGAAGTTATTCAAGATTATTTTAAATTGTAGCACGTTCTATTTTCGCTTAGTTAAGAACATTATAAATTGTCAGCACATCACACAGAAGATGTATGAAGCTTTTTATATTACAAGATGTTGAGTGGCCAAGTGCTCCCGTTTCACTTTAAGGGCAAAGTGACATGGTGAAATGAGTTGATAATAAAACGAACTACACATCATAAGAGAGTTTATTTCAATGTTGTTCAAATTTGACCATTGGAAATTATTAGCACCTCCTCTAGAAATTAGAATATAGCATTAACCATAGCAAACCCACTCTGGTGGTGTGACCTCACAAACCCACCACCAGAGCGGCGCCACCGGTATTAAGTCCGCTCATGACGCCTAACAGTTGTGTTTTCGCTTGTGTGGAAAATTGTGCCCTGCAAGGCAAAAAAATTGCATTATCGCAAGGCTTTATAGTCTTAGGTTGCATTCGAATGCAACCTAAGACTCAAGCAAACCTAAGATCCCTGAAGGAAACCTAAGATCCCCTGCGCATATATTGATACATCTTGAACAAACGTGACTCTGGGTGTCCTTGGGTATCTGCAAGACGATGGAGGGGAGTCATGGGCAGCCTTAAGCAAGTACGTCAAGTTAACGTCGTATTCGTATTCGTATTCAGCGACGGGTTCGCTAGAGGCGTATTGGTATTATGGCATCGGCATTCAGCGACGGGTTCATGATCGTTCGAATCAAATACCAGAAATGCTTTTGCTTGCACTGAACGCGCTGGAAGCAACTACATAGTCTCACGTTACCACCTTAGCGGTGAAGGTCCAACGCAAATCGGTTTCTTCAGTTGCCTCCATTTTTTAAAATTCGTTTTCACCCAAACGTTCCCAAATCTGGTATCAAGCAATAACCTGTGGTGAACCATTGTCAAACATTTCAAACCGGTACATGTCAAGGTTAACCTTCTAGGTCAAAGGTCAGCTATTTATTAGATGGCGACATTGAAGCGATATCGACCGAACGCGAGGTTCGGTTGCTATCGCTTCAATTTACATAAAATGTGCGTCATTCGACGTGGCTAGTTATGCGGTATCAGAAAGTTAAGCAATCAATTTGTTTAAGGACGAAGGCCAAGGTGATAATCAGGTCCGCTCAATTTTGTTTTCGTTTTCGCTCAAACCCATCCAATTCTGGCATCAAGCAATAACCAGTGGTGAACACTCGAGTAACATTTTAAACCGGACATGTCAGGGTCAAAAGTTTGATTGAGTTATTGGATGACCTCGCGTTTCGTCGCTATGGCTTCAATTTGAATAAAATGGATGTTATTCGACGTCGCTGGTTATGCCGTATCAGAAAGTTGTTAAATCGAAATCATCTCGACGAGCCAAAATTCAAGCTGATTTCTTCCGTCGCCTCACGTGTTTTTTTCGTTTTCCCCCAGGCCAACTCAGATCCGCCATCAAATGATAGCCCATAGTCCCTCGAGTAACATTTTGAAACAGGGATATATCAAGCTCAAACCTTAAGGTCAAAGGCTAGTTTGAATTGTTCGAAGTCCTCGCGATTCGTCGATATGAGTTCAATTTGCACGAAGTGGGTGTCATTTGACGTGGCTTGTGCCATATTATAATGCTATCAAATCGAAGTAATTTCAAAGGTCAAAGGTCAAACGGATTTCTTTGGTCCCCTATTATTTCATCTTCGCCTTAATCTATCCACATCCGGTATCAAGCAATAGCCCGGGGTGCACCTCGAGTAACATTTGAAACCGGAAGATGTCAATGTCAAACCACAAGATCAAAGGTTAGCTTAATTTGCTCGAAGTCCTCACGTCTCTTCGCTATGTCTTCAATTTTCATCAAGTGGAAGTAATTCGACGTGCCGTGAGGTACTTTAGCAAACTGTTCAGAAATCATATTAACTTTCAAAGTCAATGGTCGAGCCCATTTCTTCGGTCGCCCCGCACTTCTCCGTTTTCTCCCTAAGCTACCCATGTTTGGTATCAAGAGATAGCCCGTAGGCAACCCTCGAGCAACATTTCAACCCGGGACAGGTAAGGTCAAGCCTCAGGTCAAGGTTAGTTGTAATTTTTCAAAGTCCTCGCTTTTCGTCGCTATGGCTTCGATTTGCATAATGTGGGTGTCATTCGATGTGGCTTGACCTACGGTATCAGAATGTTGAGATATCGAAATAATTTTAAAGGTATCGAAGGTCCGCTGTGTGTACAATGATTGAGTGTAATAGGAATATGAGGATCAAATCTGTTTTGTTTGCAGCCGTTGTGACAGCAGGCACTCGTATCCTATATGCAGGGGCGTCGCCACCGAGGGGGGGCAGAGGGGGCAGTCGCCCCTCCTACCGTGAGACTGGGGGTGCCCCTGAAATTTTAGGAGGCCCCTATCCGGAAATGCACAGAAAAAAAGGTGAGTAAGGAGGCCGACGAGACAGAAGATCATGCTGTCAAGGAGGCCCCAAGACTGGCAACGAGGTTCCCGCGAAATATAATCAGGTCCTAATAAGAGACGTAGGACAGTTATTGGGAGGAGGTCCCAGGACGAAAAGGATGCCACCGAGACGGACAGGAAGCCACCCAGGTTGGACAAGAAGGCTTCCGATGGGTGGCAGGATATTCTTAATTTGGAAAACGAGGACCCAAAGATGGAAGAGGAGGCCCCTACGATAGAAAATAAAGAATGATAGGAGATATTTCTCCGGACGCACGAGGGAGCCCCAAGATTGGTAAGAAGGTCTCCGCAGGAATGAGAGAAGGCCACTGAGACCAGCCAGATAAAGCCCATATTTTGGAAGCGGAGAACCCTAGGAGAGAAGATTTGGGAATATGACACAAAAGCACCCTGCTAAGAGGATAATGAGGCTCGAAACACAGGTGAGGAGGCCTCCAAGAGTGAGAGGAGTCCCCTAATTTGAAAAAGGAATCACCTAGGAGAGGACAGGAGGCCCCAGAAATCAAGAGAGTGCCAACAATTGGCACGGAGGCACCAGAAATCAAGAGAGTGCCGACCATTGGTACGGAGGCCCCCAGGATTGCAAAGGAGGCCCTCATGATTGCAAAGGAGGCCCACATGATTGCAAAGGAGGCCCCCGGATTGCAAAGGAGGCCCCAATACGGGAAAGGACGCCCCAGAAAATGAGAGGAGGCCCTAGGACAGAAGAGAAAGCCAGTGGATATGAAATGAGGTTTCGGAGATGCAAAAACAGGCCCCAAAGCGAGTAAGATTCCACCAAGATAGAAAAGGATGATCCAGAAACGTGGCAGGAGACACCTAATTCGGAAGAGGACGACACAAGATTGGAAATGAGACTCTATGATGAACGAGGAGGACCCTAAAATAGGAAAGAGAGGCCATTAGATAAGAGGGATGGCTTCCAGGCTAGATTGGCTAGATGAGGCTAGAGTGGCTAGAGTGGCTAGAGTGGCTTGAGTGGCTAGAGTGGCTAGAGTGGCTAGATGGCTCCAAGACGGGTACAAAGATTCCAATACAATTCCAAGGGAACTGAGATAGGAAAGGTTGCTTGTAATTTGGAAGAGGAGGCACCTGGGAGAGAAGAGGAGTCCACCAGGAGATAAGAGGCCACCCTTAAAATGGGCAGAGATCGAATCAAATCGCAGAGCTGGATGCCCCCAAGACGTGAGAGGAGGCCCCTAATTTGAAAAAGAAGGTCTCTAGAAGATAAAAGGATGCCCCTGCCGGACTCGAGAGTAGTCCCTCAAGACGGAATAGGAGGTCTCCAGGGCCGAATGTGGCCCCGAAGACCAGAAGGAGTACCGGGCAACAAGCGGGCGGATGAGCTCGCTCGTCGAGCGATCGACCTTCCACCCGCCCCCAACCTCCCGATGCCCCCCCGGTGACCTTTTGTCCCTCACAAACCAATTATTTATAAAATATATCCAGGCATGCTGGAATCACAACGCCACACACTTACATCACATTAAGCCCCTTCTCGCCAAATGGCCCTCTTCCCGACAACACACACGCGCATGCGAAATCCTCCTTGCCCGGCTCCGACTTGGACACACAAAACACACCCACATCTACACATACAAGGTCGGGCCTGACGCCCACGACTCGCCCCGGGCCTCCGCTTCGTTTCAGGTCGCAGGTGGGCAGTGGAGCCTGTTCGTTGGCTACGAAGCTGCCCACCCTCCAAATGTCCTTCCGATTGTTATGCATGTATGCATGATGTCTGTACATGGACCTGTATGTTATGTGTGTATCGCGCCTTTACGTCACATTCTTTGTTTGCCGGTGTCTCATCTTTCCTCTCTTGCTTATTTGATATAACTGGATGCCACATAAGCCGGATCAACGTAACCCTTTCTTTAACGTAGAAAATCTCTAGCGGATGGCACTCTGCCACTGCTAAAGAAGAAGAAAAAAGGAAAAAGAATTGTAAACCCCATGTGACAACACCAGGTGACAATAATTGTCAGTCATGTTCATAGCTTGCATCAGAAACGGTGGAATTGGCTCGCATAAACGCAGTTCTGCATCATGTTTTACATCACAAATGTAGCTATTACGGTGCATAAGCCATGCCATGCCATCATGATCCCTTAGAAAAACGAGCAAATTTATGTTAACATATTGGTTAATTATAGCTTTAAAAATAATACAGGTAAGTGAAAGCCCGATGTAGGAATCATTAATCCCATGAATTAATACCGTCATGGGACGAGAACACGTATTACCCAGTTCAAGTGCAAAAGTAGACGTTACGATAAACAAACAGGAATTATTTCGCCATCAATGCTACGAATATACTACATATCGCTCATTACAAAAGCCGAAAGACACTGTATTTCACGGTGCGTTGCCTGAATGATCAAGATAAGTCTATCAGCAAAACGTAGGAATCGTCAGGCGGCAGTTCACCAAGCATTGCACTTTCTCATCCCGATTTATACATGCTCTTCGTCACTATGTCCTCGAACTGTAGCGAGAGCATGTGAAAATTCAAAAACTAAAATATGAACCACCTGCCCACATTTGCTCCTGGGTGGTCCACCTACAGATACGATCATAGACATTTCGGTACAATACCAGAATACAATACCTAGAACCCCTCAATCCCAATCTCGATCAGCTCACCATCTGCCAATCAAGGTTTCAAAATCACTGTTCACTGTTTCAGTATCGTCGGTATGCACACCAGGCTAGCTGGCCAAACGCTGATACCAAACCTCACCAGATCCCCAGACCCACTAGATGACAGCCAACCGAGCAGGCACTTGTATAGTACTCTTCTTCTGACCAGTGACCAGGTGGAAAATCCATCGAAATCCTTTCTGCCCACTGTGTCAGCACTTCGAGGCCGTATCGTGGCCTAACGTTTACGAGATGAACGCAATCAATATCAGAAACTGTACTGTCAGACACGAAAGGTTTGCACACTGATAACAACTCCACCCTTACACGATGCAAACAGTCGGCCAGAGGAGTAGCACCAGCTGAAGTGCACTTGTCATGTTTACAACAGCTACATAGTCAGATAAAAGTTCACTTGGCAAGCGCTCCTACGGCAGTAGTTCAGAGTAAGCATGCCGACAGCGGCTGGTGTGGCCGCCGTCGGACGGCATCGAGACAATTGCGGACAGCGTCGCCTCAATGCATGGGCTGGCCGAAAACGTGCCGCGCCAACACAGATGATCAGATCGCGCCAGTATCGGTGCAACATCGCGCGTCGGTGGGATCCGACGTGCGCACCGAAGGACGGCCGTGGATCAGTCAGGCTGGCAACGGTGGCCAACATCCGACGGCCAAGAAACACGACGGCATTTGCTGTCGTGAAATGCCGAGATCAGCCCGGCATCGTCGGTCAGGGGCGCGCTCTCGCTTTCTTGTAGGAGGTCACTTGTAAGCGCGTTCTCGCTCACTTGTTGGAGCATATTTCCACGCATTACAGTGCCGGTAACTCCGGCACAAGGACACCTTCCACTAGGGGAAACGAGCCCGCTCGTGGCTTTATTGCTGACATACCTCCACGACGCCAGCAGTGCTGTGACAACCGAGGAAACACACCGTCACGTCACGCACGGAACAATCGTCAACAACCGAGCTCGCCGTCACAACACGTCAGCGGTCAGCGTTCCTCACGTGTTGCTTCCAACCGGTCATATCTTCCGAGGAAATTCTCATCAACACTGATGATGGTCTTGGTGCTACGCGCACACAACAGTCTTGGTAGCAAGGGAAGACCCAGCAGAACTCCTTAGTCCCAATGCCGACGACACCGGCGCGCGCACAAAAGCCACACCACCAAGAGACAGGCTTGGTGGTGTGGCCAACCAACCAGCACCAAGGCGAGCTTCGCGTTCGCCGCACCGAGATGCGCCGCGGCCGGCGCCAATGATGCACGATACCGGTGTCGTATCACACGTCGACATCCACGAGCCGCCGCTGCACCAGCCGGCGCCGTATCACAGTCGGTAGTCGTAGTCCTCGTCGTCGGCGTCCCCCGGCGGCGCCGCTGTCGTGGACGGCGGGTCGCGGAGATCGCCGGCCGACACGTGGCGCCAGTACACGTAGCCGGTGCGCCACTGTGTGCTGTGCCGCCAGTCCAGCTGTCGGTTGGTGCGCGCCTCGTACGGTACAAAGCCGCGATGCGCCAAGAAGATGGTCATCCGATCGATGCTCCTGCGGACGACGGCACCGATCATGTCCGACGATCTCATGACTTGGAGTTTATGGGCGCATCGACCAGTGTAGGTCATTTAGCGATCTCATGACTGCGGGTACGGGAGGTCACACGATGACCGCAGCGTGTCTAAAGTACAATGCAAATGCTAGAAAACGTGCTGTCGCTGCGGCAATTTCGTCATCGTAACTATTCAGTCATACACTGACGATTCATGGCTCTGAATGCCGATGACGCGGCCATATCTAATCTATCGATCGTCCGCTAACGCAAGACGTCACAGCAAATAACAACGAGGTCTTAACCTTGCCTTGCCTCATCAGGTGGCTCAGTCTAGTACTCCTGCCTTGTGCGAAGGGACTTGTGTTCTGAAATTCACCAACTCTAGGATAAAGGCCGTTGGTCCTTTCAGCAGTTGGCTTACTCGGATGTACAGACGGTGTGCAGCTTGCGCTGGTGCAGGAACATCACCGACCAGTCCATGAAGATGTACGGAATGTGCACCAGACTGAAGAGCTGGGACGCAGATGAAATCCCGCGACACTCGCAGCCTTCTGGAAAAAGCGCGCCAAATCACAAGTAAGAAGAGACACTCACAGCCCTTCGAAAAAGCACGCGAAGAGGCGGCCCAGAAACATCACAGACGCAGGTTCCACAGGAGGAGCGTAATGTAGCCTGCAATGTGTCCAGCATATTTGCACAGCACAGCCAAATTTGCACATATTTGACCTTATTGTTGTTACAGAGCAATTGAATCATACGGAATGGCAGCTCCCGGGGATGGGATGCATTGAGTGCTTAGAGCCATGCGTTCACAAGCACGCATGCTGAGCTGAAGCGGTTTCGGATGCGATATATTCAGCCATTTTGATTACTATCAACCACGTTGTGTCTTTGTTTCCTGTGAAGGATAACTAGTGCGGTTGCAGTGCGATATGCATGGCAAGCTGCCTGGGCGTGGGAAACCCACCTTAAACTACTTACGTCGAATTCGGATTGTTAATACTTCCGGAGAAATACTGTGGTTGAAATTGGTGCATTTCCAACTGACAAGAGCAGACCTGGCTCTGAGTGAGACCATTAGAACTTGGCATGCTACCTTAAAACATGTAACGCTGTCAAAGTTCAAGCACGTGCAGGGGAAGCATCACAACGGACCTCATTCTTTGAACAAAGATCAAGAGCACTTTATGATGAACAATGTCCAAATCTGATCCAAATCAACATTAGCACACCCGCCGGATAGCCTCTCACATAACTCACCGGTATGGGTGAGGGGCGTCCCTCACAAGAGGGACGTCCCCCATAAGATCTCAGAACCTACTGAGGCTAGACGCAGACAAATTGGGAGGGTAGATTACGGCTGTAGTGAACTCGTTGCAGTAAAATTTTCATGACCCAAAGTCAATGCCTTCAATGTCAAATGGGGTCGAAACCTGCAGCCGCACCACGCCGCCGCTCCACTGCACCGGCGAACCATTTGCGACCTCCAACGCTCGGCTTCTAGGCGGTCGGCCGGCGATCAGCTCCAGGCGGGCCGGCCGATTTGCACCCATGGGATGTCTATATTTAGCAGCGGATTTCAGATGTTTTGTTTTACATTAGATACGCTTATAAATTTTCAACGAAGTCACCAAATTACATTACAACATCGCCGTCCGTTTATGAGATATCGTCGAAAAACAAGAGTGGTGGGCGGATTGCGCCCCCCCCCCCGCCCCCCCTCCGGTGCGCGTCCTAAACGAGCGCATCCCACTATGATTAAATAAATCAGAATACGAACAGCACAACAAGAAGTTACGTCGGCTTCAAAAGCGTGACGATAGGGCTAGAGCACATCGACAACATTTGCATACCACGTACACGGCAGTGGACTCTCCCGGGCTTTGCCCTCACTCGTACTAATTGTCCGCTGATGGAGACGTTCCATTGCTCTGGATGTGCCCAACTAGTTTTAAAGAGGGAAACATGCGACTGGAAATTTTCCCATTTACCACCGGAATTGTCATATCTAACCGATTTGGAGTGCTGTTATAAAAACCTTCCAATGAATTTCCTCCTAAACAAGGTACGTAATTTTCTTGTCCAATAGCAGACTGCTCGTTTGCCTTGTCATCTTGACGGCGGGAGCGTCCACATGACAAAAAGAAGCCCAGAAAATTATGCTGACGATAGATATAAAAGGACTAACTGATCCTTGTGAGCATGACTGACCCCCATGAGCAGCGTGTTGTGGTTTCCAATGCATACGGCAATGATGGCATGTTCCAAAGTTCCAAAGCTGCCAGATGTTCCAAAGCTGCCAGATGTTCCAAAGCTGCCAGATGTCCTAACCCAGATCCATGTTCCAAAGCTGCCAGATGTCAGACCACGGCGGGCATGTCGGAGCAAGCTGACAGTCATACAATCTTTGCAACAAGATGAGTAAAACACAGCCAGATATTCGCAACTGCTAAGTGATAATCGTCAATGTGCTTAGAGCCTTACCAAACATTGCAGTAACACAGCCCGCCCCTACGTTAGCTCGCTGGACTTCGGCAAGCTACCTCCAACCACAGCCTCCAACCCCACACCCGCACTCACTTCAGGCCAGGAGTGGATTCTCGACTTCTGCAAGCTATCTCAAACGACATCAGATCCCACACCCTTATTTACTTCAGGCCAGGAGTGGACCCTCACTTCAGGCCAGGAGTGGACCATCAGTTCAGGCCAGAAGTTGTCCCTCATTTGGGTCAGGAGTGGGCCCTCACTTCGGGCCAGGAATGGAACCCCACTTCAGCCCTGCAATACAAGTATTCGCCTGCGCGAAGCATTTGACGTCATGAGCAGCACGTACCGATGTCCATCTTGATGAGCACGACACGATTCTTGATGAACGGATAGAGGTCGTCTGTGAGAATTGTCTTCACCGCCTCCTGCGTATTAGTATACGCCGGATCGGCTATCACGATTGTGGTGCCACCTATATCACCGTGCGGTTGTCGCAGCCACGCGTAAGTTCGTGCGTTGTAGATGGCGTTGTGAATGAGAGTGATGTTTCTCAGCACACCCGACAGGAGCGCCGCGTGGCGGATGCGTCGCAGACTAGAGGTGACCGGTTCCACCGCTAGAACGCGGTGTCCGAGCCGGGCCGCCAGCAGTGTGTGGAATCCGATGTGAGCGCCCAGGTCAATGACGTCAGCGGCCGGATAATTTCTCAGGGCCTTCTGAAACAGTTACAAATATGCGTTCACGAAAAGTCAAAAACAGCTCCATAAACATAGACGTAGATAAATCACACGTGTACACGTACACATACGATACATGTGCGTGAACAGCATCACGATGTAAATATTGATATTCCAGTTGTTTGACTTTGAACTCCAGATGGAACAGGTAGCTCCACCCCTCCACCTCTTCTGAGGTTCGTTCAGGATAACTTCAGGATCAGGATAACTTCAGGATCAGGATAACTTCAGGATCAGGATAACTTCAGAATCAGGATAACTTCAGGATCAGGATAGCTATCGGATCCTTAGCGGTACTTCGTCCACACTGTGCCCTTTCTGACGATTTAATAAAAATCCGTTCGCATGCCAAGCGTTTGTTGCGTCATCCGGAATGGCCGAGATAGACTTAGTTAAAGTCAGCTTTTCAACTCCGAAGAGGTTTCTTCTCGGGATAACATCAAAGAGCTATAGCAAATCTAGTTTCATAGATAAGCTAAAAAGCGTATGTGTGTCTAGGCACTTGACCAAAGGAGATACGAAGGTAGTTTGCATGACCTCAGACTAGATCACGGTACTAAGTCGTGATCAAAACGTAGCTTTGTTCATAATTGAAAGCAAAGCGTATGCCAACACAAATCGTCATATACATCATAAAGCATAACGGAAGCTTCAAGTGTGCAGTCGATATCAGGTGAAATCACGGAGCTATGACTCAAAATGCGTGCCGTTCACCATCTTCCCTTCCGAACAAAATGGTAATTTCCCACATTAGTGTAGTGTCACTTTTTCAGGTACCAATTGATATTGTAAGATATTTTCGGACAATTACCGTGTCGAATGATCTAGGAATGGATATAATAATATCGCAAACTTCAAAATGCGTGTGGAATCCACATGCATTTCAATGTTTGCCACTTTTCACGGTCATTCCAGGTCAATGACACGGGTGACATCCCAGGTCAGTGACACGATGATATCCCAGGTCAATAGCACGGGTGACATTCCAGGTTAATGACACGGTTGACATACCAGGTCCATGATGCAGGCGACATTCCAGGTCACTGACACGGGTGACATCCCAGGTCCATGACACGGGTTACCTCCAAGGCCAATGACACGGGTGACATCCCAGGTCAATGGCACATGTGACATCGCAGGTCATTGTTGCGGGTGACATCCCAGGTCAATGACACGGATGATAGTCCAGGTCAATGACACCGGTGATATAGCAGGTCAATGGCACGGATACCATCACAGGTAAATGACGCAGGTGACATCGCAGGTCACTGACACGGGTGGCACATCAGGTCAATGACACGGGTGACATCCAAGGTCAATGACACGGGTGACATCGCAGGTCAATTACACGGGTGACATGCCAGGTCAATGACACGGTACCATCCAAGGTGAATGACATGGGTGACCGGCCGTAACGCAAGTTGATCTTGTGTGCGGGTAATTAATTCATGTTGTAGAGAGTTGCGCTGAATTCGAATTCAGCGCTCTCTTATTTGTCTCCATGATGTTCTACATTTGCGAAAATAGGTCCATTAAAGGTGTGTGTCGGTACCTGGTAAGTTGTAACTGCCTGCCCCCACCGCTGCTCCCCTGACACTTTGCGTCTTGCCTGCCTTTGCTTCCTACAGTGATATTGGTCGTCTCCACGAATCTCTGTGCAGCAGGACGACTTTAGTAGAACAGGCTTTGAAGGACAAATAAAAACCGCTTTAGCTAAGAGCACGGCAAGATATAGATAATTTGTTCATTTGCTTTCAGGGGCGGATCCAGGATTTGTCATGTCTAGAGGGACGTCCCTTCGATAACACCTGGAGATGCACCTATGGCTAAAAAGCTGGAAGGAGGGGGAGGGGTGACCGCAGTCGGGCCTTCCCAAAGGGGTGCCTTTACTTCCAAAGGGGTGTCTTTCTCTCTCAGAGAGGCGCCTGTAGTTGAAACATTCGAGAGTACACTCGAGCCTTCCTATAGGGGCGCCTTTTCCCGGCCGGAGGGGCGTCTCCTTCAATTGCGGGGTCGTGCCCCAAGTGCTCCCCCTCCCCCCCCCCCCCGTGTGCCCGCGCATATATACTTTACAGTTGAAGGATTAGGCTGCGCGCTGGTGAGACCACATCTCTCTGCGTGGTCCAGCACAACAGTTCGGTGGGGGAAGTGTTCTCCAACACGCGGGAAAACTGAGGCATTGGTTGCGCACAATAGTTCGCCAGTCAAATTTGGTAATCAAATATATTTAACTTGGCAAGCGTTCCTGCGGAAAAAATGTAGACGGCAAGTGGAGAATACCAGACTTATAAAGCAGTCGCTGTGTATAGTGTCAACATATGTCTAAGTACGGTATTCGAAAATGCCGTGCTGTGCGGAGATGGGGGATGGCCGGGGATACCTAAGTATCGCAACGCCAAAGCCCGTTAGGTCGGAGGTGGTTTGAGTGGTGATGGCTTGGGTAGGTTGGGTTGGTTTTTCCATATATACATGGTTTCACTGGGTTTGAGCGACGTAGGATTGTGTTATGTTAGATCCAGTTGCATTGCATTAGGTTAGGCACTG
Source organism: Ashinkailepas kermadecensis (assembly GCA_034440615.1). Lineage (NCBI taxonomy): Eukaryota > Metazoa > Arthropoda > Thecostraca > Neolepadidae > Ashinkailepas > Ashinkailepas kermadecensis. The sequence goes on along the minus strand of JAOTOM010004764.1, from coordinate 302,472 downwards.
TCGTGTTTCGCTTCTTTGGGTTCCGTTACGTTGGGTTGGGTTTGGTTTGACTTGGCTCCGTTGGGCTGGGATTGGTTATATTAGGTTAGGTTAGGATGCTAGGTTATGCTATGCTGGATAGGTTTGGCTTGGTACTGGGTGGGTTGGGTTGGGTTGAGTTAGGTCGGACGGGTCTGGTCGGGTCGGATCGGGTCGGGTCTGGTCGGGTCTGGTCGGGTCGGGTCGGATTTGGTCGAGTTTTGCATAGGTGAGTTTTGTTTATTACGGGATGGATGGGTCGGTTCGGTTCGTGTGTGTAGTTGGGCTGTTTGGGTGCGTCAAGTACTTGGCTATATTGCGCCAATAACTTGGCTATATTGCCCCCGTAGCCGACGGTCCGGATCAAATCGAAGTAGTTTGAGTTGGATAGTTGGATAGGTCGAGTCAGATTGCATTAGACTAAACATACTACTAATGTTTAACAGCGCACGTACATCCCTGTGTTCTTTTCATCACCATCTGCATCTCCAACAATTGATATCGCTGTCACCTTTTTACTCAAAACATTTTCGCAATAATCTGTGGTCGGTCGCGAGCTACGTACTTTTACTACGGAACCATGCAATATGCTTGACCTTTTGTCATTGGACACGTTGGTCTGCGCTAGGGTAATCGCTTCCATATGAAGTCCTTGTCCGAGCTGACCTTATTTTCAGAAGACTGTCAATGTCTCGCTAACGATGTATTGCCCAACTCAGTTCACGCGTTTGAAGCATTTCCGTGTCAACTTTTGTCACACAAACTTTTACCACACGAAGTTTTCTTTCGTAACCTCTCCAAGTGTCCGAAGCAATGCGAAGAGGAGCAGCCGAATAACAGCAAGCCGTCCCATTCAAAAGCATGAAACTGTTGTTGACAACCATAGCAACAATGATCCTCATGATCCTGGTGGAACTGTATAGCAATTGAGAGCAGTTTGAACAGTACGATTCAAGCTGATAGACAGTTCGATTTCGAAGCTTCTCCAAATAGTAGCAAGCGCTAATAGGTGGACTACTGCGTTATTCATGTTGATCATGTTGATCGCTAGGATTAACACGCGCCCTGGAGGGCCTCTGAGAATTACGCGCACTGGAGGGGGGGGGGGGCGGATTCCGCCCCCCCCTAAGATCTCGGCTCCTAGTAAAGCTGGAGGAACGAAATGCGCAGGGTGGATGGGCACGGTAGTGAACTCTATTGTGTACAATTTTCGTGACCTTAGGTCAATATCTTCAAGGTCAAATGAGGTCAGATTGGCAAAATTTTCCGGTTTTGCGTGGCTTGGCTTGTCATCGTTATGGAGCGCTGTAATTGTGTTTAAATGCTCAAAAATGGGCATCAATGATGTTTTGGACATTACTAATGATGCAATGCAGATGCTAGACCCAACATTTGACCTCAGGTCACCTATATAGCACCACTTTATCAGGTCAGTTACCTGTTCCAGTTACCGGAACCGGCCGCCCGCCAGACTGCTCCGTCGGGCAGCTCGGAGCAATCGGCTTCGTGAAGAAGGGAGTGAAGTACATGAATAAAGTATGGAAACGCAATGACAAACAGTACAAATGACAACCAACAGTACATTTATGGCAACATTCCAGTTGATCAAGTTTGGTTCCATTAACCGGTCATGAACTTGACCTGACTTGACCTTGGTGACCCAACATGACCTTGAAACTATACAGCATATCAATATGCATCAAATAAGTCGCTAGTGTTGCCTAGAACACTTCCCTTTTGTCAGTATACTGGAAGCGCATCAGCGCCGATTTTTGTGGTCTGGCGCTATAACATTTTTTGACTTTAGCGGCCCCTAACTTGAAAAATTTTCGGCCGATTTCCATTTTTCTTGCTTTAAACGACGCGCGTTAATTTCTAAGCAGGTACACCGAAAATAGCGTATATCGACCGGTAAAATTTGCAGTTATTTGCGAAAAACCGGAGGGGTGGGCGGATTTCGCCCCCCCCCCCTCCAGTGCGCGTGTTAATTTCGGTGGCCACTCACAGGCTGTTGTTATGAAGCTCCCACTTGCATCACGCTTCAGAAATAATCGTCGGTTGACAATGTTTGTACATCAATTGCATTTTCCTTGGGAAGCATCAATTTTTGTTCTTAGAGTTCGTGACTTTCCGTCGGGACCAAACATTTACAATGGAAATAGCCTTCCGCTACTCCGTTCCGGTAACCTGAGCTGCAAATTTAAGAAGCAAATTTTGCACCTCTTCCGACAAAACAAGCACGACGATTGCTTATTTGGCATGCCGGTCAAAGTCCTCCTGGCATTGTACATCTACCGAGAACAGTCTCGGGGACGCATGGGGTCAGACTTCGCTACTCCAACATAGCTCCCGCCCCCCGCCCCCCCCCCCCCCCACTCCCACACACCCACACCCACACCCACACACACACACCCACAACCACTCCATCACCCCCACATACACCACCCCATTCCACCCACCAGCACCACCCACACCCCCTCACACACCACCTTCACCATCACCCACACCTCCATGCATACACACCCATCCCCAACCCCACCCCCACCTCCATGCATACACCTCCACCCCATCCAACCCCCACACATACCTACCTCCAGTGAATAATTTTCTGCGGTTGAGGAGGTATTATTGCAGAGAACAGCTAATTTTCAAGGAGCTGAATCCTATTCTGCGATGTTAGTAAGCATCCAAATTATAAATGGCGTGCTTACCTCAGCCACCACACAACGCAAATTAGGGTAAGCAAAATCCTAAACTAGCGTATCTCATTCAATTAATTAAGTGCCCTTCTGCACCCGTGTCGCTTTATCTGGAACACATTGAGAGGTCCGTGTCGGTTTACCTGAAACACATTGAGAAGGGTCGGCTCATACACGCCTTCCTTGAGCAGCTGAGCCGACACGAAGCGGTCCTCCGCGGCGCTGTACACACACACGTCAATGGGCGGCACGGTTACCGTCTGTGGAGCACACAGAGCACGTGTCAGAGCACACAGAGCACGTGTCAGAGCACGTGAGCACGTCGCAGAGCATATGAGCACGTCGCAGAGCACGTGAACACGTCGCAGAGCACGTGAACACGTCGCAGAGCATATGAACACGTCGCAGAGCACGTGAGCACGTCGCAGAGCACGTGAACACGTCGCAGAGCATATGAACACGTCGCAGAGCACGTGAGTACGTCGCAGAGCATATGAACACATCGCAGAGCACGTGAACACGTCGCAGAGCATATGAACACGTCGCAGAGCACGTGAGCACGTCGCAGAGAACGTGAACACGTCGCAGAGCATATGAACACGTCGCAGAGCACGTGAGCACGTCGCAGAGCACGTGAGCAAATCACAGAGCACGAGAGTACGCCACATAGCACGTGTCAGCAGGTATCAAATTGCGCGTGACTCGTGTGCTGTGCTAAAGCCCAGTTGAGGTGCTGTCATGCTGTCGGTTGGTTACCTTGTATTCGCTATGATATGGCACTATAATGGATTCGAGCTTAATCCGTGCCCAGTGGAATCGAATATCATAGATGTGTGCAATGACAGGTGGTGGGTAGGTGAGGGTAAGGAGAAGGTGACAACACTGAGTTGTAGGAACTTGACGAACAGGCATAGTGCTGTGGGGTGATTGATGATGTGGGAAGCGTGGTGGAGCGATATGGCATATGGCAAATGTATGGTGGAAAAAATGAAGCCCAGTTGGGTGCAAAGTGACATAATTTTGAGTGTCATAATTTTTTCTGCTACGGGTCCGTCAGATACCAGCCTCGCCATAGCAGTTCGACGGTCGACTGGGCCTTTCTGGGTCGACGTTCAGCCAATGGTCGAGTGGGTGATCTCGGACAGGAAGCAGACACCACCTCGGCTGGAACTATTTTTCACTTTCAATGAGTGCACTGCAACAACAGCCGCACAACTCAGATATTTCCGAATGGATCAAAACACGAGGATAAAGTAGGCATCGGAATATTGGGGAAGACCCTCAGCTTTCCAGGCAGACAAAATGTACATCTTTACCGGTGAGGTAGGGTCATGCGTCTCCTATGCAGGCGCAAAAAGACTAACTTAATTTGCTCAGGCTCCCAATGTATCTTCCAATCAATTAGGGGCACTCAAGACTGCTGCAAGTGGTATTGGATCGAACTCAGCTCAAGGTACGCTACGCTATGCTTAGGGCATTTCGATATGCAATGGGAGGTAGTTAACTGAATGCTATTGAAGAGGAAAATACGTCGAATTGCTCGTTCAAGGGACTTTGAGTAAGACAACCAAGTACCTCAGATTCAAACATGGGGATTATAATGTTATGAATCATTAATAGGAGTGTTCAATATAAGGGCAAGGAAATTATAAGTAAAACTGTACTTTGCCCATGTGCTACCCTACTTGGACGGACATGGAGACATGGAGAAGGCCTTCCTTAACCAGTGATGTATATATGTTAGAATGAGTGTAGCGCGTAATCTAGCCTATTCAAAATGTCCCCACCCCCTAGAGGTCGATTTGTGCCGACATGTTGCAGCAAAATGACATTTTCTCGAAATCTAAGAACATTATATGACTTTGAAATGTTCTTCAACGGACCCGTGGATCGCTAGCTGTTTAAATCCGATCAGCTTTTTCTTCAAATCCGATAATTTTTTGTTTAATTCCTCCGCCCTCAGCCAGGCTTTTGGTTCCGCCCCTACCATGATATAGCACGAGGAAACCAATATCAATTTCACACCTTAGTACTCCGCCCATCCTAATCCTAATCAGCAATTACGATCTAACCCCATCAGGACCCATATTTAACTGAGATTAGTTGCAATCTCGCCTTGGTAACGCAATGTGGCAATCCAGACGCGCGTGAAAAGCCAAGAAAATAATAATGAAAAAGGAAATATAATGCCACGAAAGGCAGTGGTCTGCCAGACGATCAGCAGAATATCGTCCATTGCCATCATTCCGCCTGTGTTGTCCGGAATGAAGACATCCTACGTACGTCATTTGCTCGATTGACGCCATCAAAGGACGAAGGTCTCCCGGCTCAATAAAGGTCAACAAGCACCGAAACGGTCGTCGCATTCGCTCTCAGCGAGCGATTCTGTGTGAGCGATCAGCGAGCCAGCGGTCGAGTTGGGCTTCCCGCAGCCGGCGGCCAAGTATTGAGCGACCGGCCCAGCTCGGCTCGCCGTCGACACTGCCCAGCCACACAGCGCTTCTGACAAGATTATGACGTAACGGGCCGGCAATCGCCCAGCAAGCACCACACGCTGTCGCCTACAATTTGCCTAAATTTGCCTAAATTGAGGCGTTTTCATTCACAACAGCCTAGCTCTTGAAACACGACTTGATATTGGTTTTATTTTGTGGTATTTTATCATGTTTTCGAAGCGTGACGTGTTCGTCCGTGCTCGCATACAGCAACAACATGTACAGTGCAGAACATCACCATTGACGTGCTGCTCGACTCCTAGCTCAATTCATAACATGAATTGAGATTCAAGCAACGATAATAGGACAATTCGCAACGTGTGTGAACACACATCGGAAATGAGTTCACGTCGGAGATGCTCCCGGGCACAACGACATCGATCAGTACGACCAGACCCGCTCGCAGCCAGAAGTTCAATACAGTGCCCGTCCACTGGTGTGTCCTACTGTAATCGTTACCTGGCATGGAAAGACAAAAGCAGCATGCGAACATGAAGAGCGTTTTCAGAACACCTCGCTGAAGCCCGCTCCAATTGCACTCGCTCCTGAATACTTACTTCTGAATCCCCACTAAAATTCCGAGCCTGGCAATCTCATCCACACCCAAAGCCACGCGTAGGGAACGACGTGACATATTTACCGGCATTATGGCATATGGTTCACGTCAACGCAATGCCAGCATAGCCAAATCAGCCATCCAATCGTAGTGCCTGTAGCAAGCACTTCATGGCTGACGGCTGACCATGGTTGCCATAGTTACCCCCGAAGTTTGGTGTCAGGGTCGGTGGTCAATGGCCAGCGACCGACTGATCTAGCGATCTTTATATCTAATCGTACACACATCAGTGCTGCGCGCTTGCGGCAGAAGTGCGACTTGTCAGAAGATTCACGATCGCCCAATAAGTGCCACGGCACTACACCAACCATGAGAGACTAAACAACATCTGATTAAAGGTGCAATGTCACAAACACTAGTGAAGTATATTTATTTGTACAGCCAGGTTTACGTAGCGGCTCAGTTTTGATATGGAAGTGTGAGAAACTCATTCCGAATTGTGCGTCATGAAATATGGTGGCAGACTCAGGGTTTTTGGTGATGGGTAATACCTATGTACCGTTATCCTTAAAGCGCACAATCAGAGCTTTTCCAATGGAGGATCAAATTGATGCTGACTTGCGGGTTATTGGATCAAAACAAAAACAAAACAAAAAACTACTACCAAGGTAGTTTTTGGTGTTGCACCATACAGATAGTTTTGGACAGAGTGGCAACGGTTCACCTTTCCCTCCCTTCTACTGTCCTATATCTACTGTATGTCCTATATCTCCAATATCTCCAGTCTTCTACTATCCTATATCCACCTATCTACTATCAACTGAACTACCCCCCGCCCCTCCTTCCGGGGGCGCTACATAATCAGTAGCAGTTGATTCGTCCTTTAGTCCAAATAACCAATCAATCTGAACTAATCTTCGGTCGACGTTGGGATCCCTTCCAATGTGCATTTGAAACTTGAATTGAATCGGAGCTCGGTAGCTCGAATGTCATCCCAGTCATCCCAATAACCTACTCCCACCGGGTTACTATGCATGTCATTAGCACATTGTCGCCGGACAATTGTTGCGATACATGCTGTGATCCATAGTGGTAATCGTGTCGGTGTTTGAGCGAACAGCTGAATTTCATCGGGTGTGCGTTGGACGTGTGTGGTGTGTTTATTTTGTGCTTCCTTTGACGACAGAATTGCTGCCGCACGACAATAGCGGCATCACGTAGAAGAGCTCTGTTGTAAACACAAGTTGGGAAATGTGACGCTGGGTGTGCTGCAGGGGAACACAATAAATTGATTTCAACTGAAGGTCCGTTATCCTCACATCTAGCTGAGCTGAGTATGGGTTTCACCGTGGTTTTGTCAAGTGTCCGTTTAGTGAGACCTCTGCAATTGTATTTTTCTGATGAGTATTGGTACATGTGTGTGTGTGCGTTTTTGCTTACATGTATGTGCGTATGTGTGTGCATGTAGTGTGCTAACTGTTTGCACCCGGGCGTGTAGGCGTATATACGTGCATTCGTGCGAAGCGGCAGCTTGCTATTCATCTGCACACCTGAATGTTTCACTCTGGGAAAGTTTTGGACAAAACGTGCGCTGCCTCCTGTTCGCGGCACTCTGGGGCCATGCGTTTCGCTGATATATGATGGCGGCTTTGGCGTGCGAGGCGAAATGCGGATTGCTTAGCTTACGGGGCCCGACATTGGCCGCCTGTGACAAATGACTGCATCGTTCATCAGCGCGCTATTCATATGTTGGCTGTCGTGGCCGGCCCACATATGTCAGGTGAGTGGCTATTAGCGGCCCGCGCCGAACCAGCGCGGGTATGCGGAAGCTGAATACAGCAGGCAGCCGTTGAACAGGTCCCACAACTCCACTCTTTGCAGGGAATACTCACTACTACTAGTACTAATATTACTCTGACAGTGGGATACTTTAGTTTTTTTCTGCACATGGGTTGAATTCAATTTCTGTCGACGCTGTATAATAATTCACGAACGTCAACGAAATATCACGTGTGCTGGAATAATTGATACACGGCGATGGGATAGAACGCCGATGCGTGTGGTGATGTGATGGTCGACGCGTCTGTCTCGTCACCGAAGGGTTGCGGGTTCGAAGCTCGCTTACCACGTAAACTTTCGGCTTATCGTAACAATACGGCGCGAGAGGTTGGCGACGCCAAACTGCAAGCAGGCAAAAACTACAAGGAGTGCCGTAGACGGCGGCAAAGCCAGAGCCGGCATGCAGCAGACGGCTGCCTGTAGAGGGTACACCGCGCAAATCTCGGCCCGAAGAATTGGTCCGTCATTTTGTAGAGGGTCACGAAGCCAGAGCCGTTGGCATGCGGCAGATACGGTTACCTGTGTACAGCACAAATACCGGCCCGAACAGGTGGTCCGTGTACGCTTGTAGAGGAACACAAATTATACCTGTATACACCGCATATCTATGTCTAAAGAGTTGGCCGGCACATGCTTGCTGAGGGTCACAAAGTCAGAGCCGTTGGCACGCGGCAGACGGTTACCTGTATACACCGCATGTCCCGGTCTGACGAGTTGGCCGGCACATGCTTGTAGAGGGTCACAAAGCCAGTGCCGTGCTCATTGGCTCCGTGTGTGGCTGCCGTCACAACGGCATACACGATCAGTCCGATCACTGTCAGCAGCGCCAGCAGACCTGCCGGACAGAGGTCAGGTCAGGCCAGATCAGGTCAGTCCTACGCGATCAGTCCGATCACTGTCAGCAGCGCCAGCAGACCTGCCGGACAGAGGTCAGGTCAGGCCAGATCAGGTCAGTCCTACGCGATCAGTCCGATCACTGTCAGCAGCGCCAGCAGACCTGCCGGACAGAGGTCAAGTCAGGTCAGGTCAGGCCAGTCGTACACGATCAGTCCGATCACTGTCAGCAGCGCCAGCAGACCTGCCGGACAGAGGTCAGGTCAGGTCAGGTCAGGTCAGTCGTACACGATCAGCCCGATCACTATCAGGAGCGTAACCAAGCCTGCCGGGCAGAGGTCAGGTCAGGTCAGGTCAGGCCAGTCGTACACGATCAGTCCGATCACTGTCAGCAGCGCCAGCAGACCTGCCGGACAGAGGTCAGGTCAGGCCAGATCAGGTCAGTCCTACACGATCAGTCCGATCAATGTCAGCAGCGCCAGCAAACCTGCCGGGCAGAGGTCAGGTCAGGTCAGGCCAGTCGTACACGATCAGCCCGATCACTATCAGGAGCGTGACCAAGCCTGCCGGACAGAGGTCAGGTCAGGTCAGATCAGCCGCACATAATCAGCTCAATCATTGTCATCAGTGCCACCAAGTTTGTGGGGCAGAGGTCAGGTCAGGTCAGGTCAGATCAGCCGCACACAATCAGCTCGATCATTGTCAACAGCCCCACCAAGCTTGTCGGACAGAGGTCGAGTCAGGTCAGGTCAGGTCAGATCAGCCGCACACAATCAGCTCGATCATTGTCAACAGCCCCACCAAGCTTGTCGGACAGAGGTCGAGTCAGGTCAGGTCATGTCAGATCAGTCGTACATGATCAGCCCTATCACTGTCAGGAGCGCCACCAAACCTCCAGGCATATCAGTTCAGATCAGGTCAGAGCAGCCAGATCTTCACGTACACCGGAGTGATGGGATGATAAGTGTATGCCAGTCTTGCGCATACCAAGGGCCGGTCAGACAGCACATGTGACAAACATGCGGTGAGAGCAATGTAGATCATGTAGCAGAGCGAATAAGCGCACTAAAAGCTGGAGAGGTCCGCAAAATCACATCAGCTCGTGGAAGTTCTCAGTTCAGACCCAGTGAAGCAAGAGTCATACCGCGCACCAGATGTCGGTCGGTTTCAGTTCGCTTGTGCTGGTATATAATCCCAGGGCGGGGTGAAGGGTACGATGCACTTGGGAACAAGTCGTGCCTTGTACGGCCAATTCTTACGTCATGTTTGGGATTTTGTAGTCATTTTGGTACTGACTGATGCATTTTCGTTGTTTGTTTCTCGCCTCATAGGCTAAGAATAACTGGAAACTGCACCCTACTCTAGGCAAAATATTTGATGCGTTAGAACTGCCGCAGAGATCAGGTGTGGTAACGCAGGTTATAGCTGGGGTCAGAGGAGCCACCGGACCTCGTCGGCCCGGTCAAACACATCGCAGAAGTCAGGCCGAGTCAGGTCGGCCATGCCACTCAACTTGTCAGTCACGGCCAGCCTTAATTGACCAGTCTCTCGTATTGTCCGTCTGGACCCTGCTCCATACAGTTGCTGAAATGTTCCACGCCGTCCTGGTCGTGCCGCACCAGCAGATTAGGACAACCACGAGAGGACGGCACGACAGTCAGCTGGTGTCCCGCCAGCCCGGATGTGCCTTGGCGCCAGTCCAAACGGCCAGCTGGTGTCCCGGCCAGTTGGACGTGTTTTGGCGCCAATCCCATCGGAGTCGCATGAGAAAGCACGGAGAATGGTCATTGACCCCCACCACTTCCAACTCCAGCATAGCTCCGACGTCTCTTGCAAAATGTGATACGATTGGCTTGCTTTATAATTGCGTACGTATGCAAGGTTGGCATCAGTTTTTTTTTGTCACGCGTACTTCTGCAGATTTCAAACCTTTTTTTCCCCCCCTCTTCTCCTTTTTTTTTGGCCCTTCCCTTTCTCCCCCGCCCCGGCCCCCCCCCCCCCCTGCCGGGTCTCCGGGGGGGCCCCCCCCGCAACCAACTTCCTCTTAATTATTCTCCTTTCTCTCCTATATTTTTTCGCCTTTCCCCCCCCCCCCCCCGCCTATCCCCTCCTACCCCCCCCCCTCTTTTCTCCCCCCCCCCCCCCCCCCCCCCCCCCCACCCCCCCCCCCCCCCCCCCCCCCCGCCCCCCCCCCCCCCCCTCCAACCCCCCCCTCCCCCCCCCCCCCCCCCCCTTCAGATTCTCCCCCCCTTTCCCCCCCCACCCCCCCCCCCCCCGGAGACCCCCCCCTTAGAATTCCCCCCCCCCCCCCACCTCCACCCCCCCCCCCAAAAACCCCCCCCACCGAATCCCCCCCCTCTCCTCCAAGACAACCCTGCCCCAGCAGACACTCCTTCCAGAGAATTCCCTCACTCTCGTCCAAGTCAGCCCTACCCCAGCAGAGAGCATGTCACCCTTGCCAGACGGATTGCGCCCCCCCCCACCCCCAGCAAACACAATGTCCCAGAGAGTCCCATCCATCTCCTACCTAAGCAGCCCCTCCTTCAGCAGATCTCCCTCACTCCCAGCCATCCCCCATCGGAACAGCAGACGCTGGCGTTCTCGCCATCCAGCAAATGAGTCTCCTAATGAGGCCTGTTTATATGTGTTTAGCGCCAAACCTAACTGTCAGCTGGTGTTCGGCCCGCTTGGATTCTGTGATTTGCTGGCCCCGACCCACTATGCGAGGGGTCAGGAAGTGTGGCGGTGGAGGAGCGCTGACCGGCTGGCGCAGCTAGCACCGTGTCCCTCAGGCTGTTCCACACGCTGTTCGGCATGACCACCATCGAACGTAGGGTGTGGGGAGGGAAATCGACGATGACTCTGAGCCACACACCTGTCTGTGCCTGTCAGTGTGCAGTGTATTGTTCGTGCTGCTGTCATGAGAGCGATCCGGCATCCACACATGATACCCCCCCTCCCCCGGTGTGCTATGCATGGCTCGCAATGTGAGTACAAAGGAGGGGGATCTGACAAACCTGCTTCCAGGAAGTATATTTTGTGCTACCGCAGACTATTCTTCAAAGAACTCTTTCTGACTCGTTTTATGCTCAGCCAAGGGTTACGCAATTTGCCGAAAATGGGGGGGGGGGGACAGTTTCAAATCGATTTCGCCCATAACGCCATCGAGTACCTTTCCATCAGACACCTATGCAATATGCTAATACCTATAATTCCTGAAACGTGGGTGCATTGACCTCCGCATTCCTCTCTCCCTAACCACACCCACGCCCTCCCATCCTCTCCCTGTGCCCGCAAGCAGAAGCCGCCAGCACCCGTCACACGAATCCGAAACGCATGCGCTGAAATGAAATAGTAGGCGCACCACGACCCGAGAAAGTGGCCTTTTCAGCACTTTCTCGTGGGCTGCGCCGATGCGGACCGCACCGCAAACCAGGCCAGACACGTGGCTGCGTGACAGGAGTTCAAATGCAGACGGCCAAAGTCAACCGCATACTGAGCAGCGCCTGAGCATGCAGAGACCACTGCATCAGCATCAGCCGTATCCGGTCCTGCCGGCGAAACTGAAATGCGGCCTGCCTGACGCGACTGTGTCATATAATAACAGCAGCATGCACGTGTAAGCGCAACAGCATACAAAATGCGGTGTTTGCGCGCAATTGCGAATCTGCATCAAATGTACCATCGGACTAATTTATCCGCCGAAGGAAGGCCGTGGACAGAGGTCAAGAAAGTCGCCAACTTGCCTAGCGGATATCACACCTAACCAGGGTTGTCCAGGTCCTTATTTGCAGGGTGAATTTGTGATTTTTAAGTAATATTTGAATTCTTGGAATTTATTTTGCCAATGCAATGTTGATGAATGTGGTTAGCATTTGACCACTTCCAGCTTTCATGTGTGAGATATTATTTGAATTGGGCCATTTTTGGTTTTGTTATTGCAGTTGGGATTTTTCACACTTCTTCCCGGATAAAGCTCAAATGCGTTAGGATAAGTCAGTTGTTTCTTTAACATGCTCATTTTCTAGATGAATTTTCAAAGGTTGGAAATTATATTTTTGTTAAAGAGGCCAGGCAAGGGTAGGTTATGCTTTGCTAGATGAGGTTTTTATAATTGTATGTGCAGAAGAAGACTTGCATTTTAGCTGAGGTGGCAGTTGCAGGAAAGAAAATTGGAAAAGCATGTTTCTGAATGTGATTAAGATGATGTGACTATTAGTTTCCAGCACAAATACATACGTTTTAGTTGAGAAGCAAAGTAATGCCAAAATTGTGGCTTTGAGAGGGGTAGTAGATAATACAGAATAATGTTAAATGTACAAACAGCAGAACCAAACCAAACCCAGCCCTTGAATAGTTTTCCTATTTTTTTTGTAATCTGACATCAGTATTCTTTGTTAGTCATCCCAAACCACGTTTTCCTCACACTTCCAATATTTTTTTTTTCGGCTGGGGAATAACATGTACCTGCATTGTCAAAAAGATGTTTTTCTAGTGTTTCAAAAATGTTACTTGAATGATATTCATATTATTTTCTTCCTCAAATTACTGTTTGTTAAGATATCCGCACATCAACTTGAACTGCTTATATATCAAAAAGTTTTCACTTCACATAAAATAAAGATCAGATTTCTTCAAATCACATCAGGAAACACCAGTACAACACATGTTTTAACTAAACATTGGCTTTGGGGTTTCTTACGCATATTTACCAAAACCTAACCTGACCTAGCTGACTGATGTTTTCCTTGAAAGAGGGAATATTTGAGTAACATCTTGTGTCCAAACTAAGCTGCAATAAGATACCTTATTTTGCATTTCATATTTCCTCACTCAAAACTCTTTATGGTATTATTTTCCTTTCTAAATGAGAAAAAGCATTTCTGACAGGACTGAGGGATCACATCAACTTACTGACATTCATCAGCATGATATTTGTACACTTTTTCTCAAAGTCCATTAACACTCATCCATTCATGTAAATTGATCGACTCAATATGGGGGGGGTGTGTTTATTTTTTTTTTTTACTCTTTTCCCCCCCCCTTTTATTTTAATTTTTTGGGGAGGACCCCCCCCCCCCCTTATTAAAAAAAAAAAATATATAATATGCTGCAAATTTATCGTTTTTTCTTTGAAACACGGCACCCATCCCGTCAAACAAAATGTTTAGTATCGAAGCCAGCAACCAGGGGCAGTAGCATTGTATGCCTTTGGAATGGATGCACTGCTCTCCCCCCCCCACCAATGTTGGCTGTGGCCTCACTGTGATTTCTACTTTTAACATGGGACCCTATGTGGTCCTTCCCCCAATCCAGAGAGATGAATGCAGCGTGCTGTGTTCACCATGCCCAAAAATCCGACCAGCTCAACAGACATCCGAAGCTCATTGAAAGTTTTCGCCATGTGTTGTTAGAGTCCAATTCACCTCGACAGACCAATTTATCACCCTCCCTGGACACTGGCATCTCCAGATATTGACATTTCGCTATCATATCTCAAAAAGTGTGAAGTTGTTCCCGAAGAATTCAGACTAAGGGCACTAGAGTTGATGGCATCTCACAGCCAGTTTACAGACACCTACACAGATGGATCCAAGACCGAGTCTGGTGTTGGGAGTGCGTTTGTAATGGGCACAGTGGTCAGGACGTTTTCGCTTCCGCCACATTCATCGGTCTATGCATCTAAGTTGGTTGCCCTGGACAAAGCACTGAGTTTTATTGAGACATGTGATGACACGCGGCATATAATTTACACCGATTCTCTTAGCAGTCTTATGACTATAAATGCGTTTTATCCGTCGAACCCACTCGCACAAAATATATTATGTAGGCTTACATTGCTGACCTGCGCTGGACAAAAACGGTTATTCTATGTTGGATTCCGAGCCATGTGGGAATCCGTGGGAACGAGGCCGCGGATGCTGCGGCGAAGCGAGGTGCACGGGCCCCGTGCACACGTTCCCTGCCTCTCCCTGCGAGGGGCTTTTACTGGGATGTGAAGGGATTTTTCCTCAGTAAGTGGCAGGCAAGCTGGGACTCCTCAGCAAATAACAAGTTGAAAACCGTAAAGCCCTGTATTGGTGACTGGGCTTCATCTTCACAGCGAAACAGACGTCACGAGGTTTCTGTGTCGCCTGCGCATGGGACATACCTATGTGACACACCGATATGTTCTGGGTGGTGTCGAGACGCCGCTGTGCCAGAAATGCACGGCACCATTGTCTGTGCGACACATTTTAGTTTCATGTCCCCGGCTTGCCCACGAACGGAGACGTCACTTTGGACATTCCTCTGTCTCGCTTTGGGAAGTATTAGGGGACGTGTCTGACATTGTTCACCCGGGACAACGTTTCAAATTCCTCTTGGAAATTATATTTTCCGTGATTTACACCGGCCATTAACATACTGATGCAGACGTGGCTAGAACCGGTTTTATTATGAACAGTTTCGACATAGTCTTTTTACTCGTTGTTCGAAGTTGCGTTCACACGCTTTTATGTATAAATGACTGAGTTATGGGCACTATATGACCTGTGCAGTCGATGCGCCCCAAAACCACAATAACTAACTAACAGGCAAATTTACCATCATGTATTTCGTGAGGATCCGGACATAGTCGAGGTCTGTCCTTGTCAAAGCAAGGCCTACGGAGTCCTGGCGACGTGTGCTCACTGATGATAGTCTCTGGAGAGGCATGGAACCGAGCTTGGAACTGACATTGCTATCACTCACCCCAGTGCGGGTCAAGTCATTTCACTGTTCGGCAACATATTCAATTGATTGGTTTTGATAACCAATCACCTACCTTGATCATATGCACACTCAGGGGTGTTGCATTACATCCTTTTGAGGGGGCAAGTGCTCCCTCAATGTTGGCTTCCCCACAATTTCAACTTTTAGCACGGCACCTTATGGAGTGTGGCCCCAAGTCCATTTTGGTCTGCCCATTGCCTTCATGTATCCCCCCCCCCCTCCACCCCCCGCAGTAATTTTCAAAAATCAACACCCGTATGCACACCTCAAGAAGCAGGACGGTACCACGCATTTTGGCCGGTGGGTGCAGGTGGGTGGGGATAATGTCAATTTTAGCTCACTATTTGTCATGCACCGCCGTAGGGTCAAGGTTCAAATTATTCAATTCAGGGAGACATGCCCCCTGCCCCTGCCCCTGATCCCACGCTGTCCATGCCAGTGAGTCTGGGGGTCTGCGCTCTGTCCTAAACCGTGAACGCGTTCCGTACTTCCTATGGCTGGTTGGATATAAAAGTGATCAACCATAGCACAAGTTGTGGTGGCCGAACCCTAGCCCTACGGAATATCTGCGTGCTTCATTGCCTTTATGGAAAAGCTCGTCCCATGTAAGTAAAATCATAATCTAGCGCCGCTAATTAGAAGGATTCCCCGTCAATACCAACAAAAATTCCGTCCGCGTTGGGCCTCGAACCAGGCGCTTCCAAGTTATTAAACCGACGCGCTACCAACGGCGCTACCATCACCGGCGACGCGGCCGCGCTTAAAGGAAACTAACCACCTTTATAATGGGGTTTTAACTGAGATAGCAGTTTTGAAGACCACGTCGAGAAATCACTTACCTCATAATCCGTTAGGTCCAAAACATCTTCCAGCCGAAGTTATAAGGCCTTTTATCATCGGTTTTGGGACATGGACAGACTCGGTGGGCGTTGTGAAAATTCCTTCATATGGAAGCAAACAGCATTTCAATGGAAATTAAACCTTTTATTTAATTAAACCTAATTAAACCTAATTAAACCTAAAGGCTTTAATTAAATTTAATTTAAATTTAATTAAAAATTTAATTAAATTAAATTAATTAAACTTTAATTAAACCTAAAGGCGAACCTTTAGAGGCCTATGATAAAAAAAAAAAAAACCTCCAAAATCCCGTTTTTTGAAGTATGGGCATAATATTTCGCAAAACCAATGTCATATTCATAATTTTCAGGTGCCAATACCCCTAATTAGTATGATTGCAGAATTTCGGCAAGGTGGTTAGTTTCCTTTAAGTTAAATAGTGTCGATGGATGTGACATGGGTATAAATAACATCAATTTACACAATAAATAACACGATAATATATAGCTTACCACGATTATCGAAGTACCATGAAACAAGCTTCCACATGACATTATACATTATACATATCACCTGCACTTGCTAGCCAGGAGTACAGTCGAAAAAATACTATTTCTTGCTGTCGTGACAACTGGCTGAACCCAAACTGCGCCCAGGTGACGTCACCGGCTGCCAACGAACATTGCCAGGGGCCGTCTCGATCGAGAGTTTTATTATCATACGTATTTGATGAGACAGTTGATGTCTTGATGAAAGTCGGAAGTGCATGCAAAACAATAACAAAGCATCTCGCAACGAAACTGTCTCCTAAATTACTGATGACGACAAAACTTTTGGGAGCTGATTTGTCATTCAATGTGTGTCGTCAAGTCACAAGTTCGGAGAGAAAAAACAGCCTCCGGCTGTCGAAATGTTCGGCATCCCTCCTCTGAACTGCCGCGGCGGAAAGGAAAGGCTGGTCGGCCTCCTCATCCACTGAGCCGAAAATGCCACCTCAGTGGCTTGCAAATTTGCATGCACGCCGCACAGCGATATCTGGATTAACGAATGTACAAACAGCACGTGACTCGTGTGCTTTGGGAACCGCTGGAGCTTGTCGTAAATGCACGACGCCATTAAGTCACTGTTTTCACCTATGTTATCTGTTGTCGCGTATGTTTATCTGGGGAAGATTCTCAGAAATGATGGAAAACGTTTGGCTTTGCAATGGTGTCCTTCATCACCTTTCCTAAGCGCTAATTCCTAGAAGATCGTTATTATCAGTAGTTCATCACATATTTCCAGATGTTCGAACTTGACGAAATCGGTGAACTTGACCTTTGCACGTGTCACAAATGTTAGACGAAGTCTTTAGTTCGCACTTCATCAATATTGAAGCACGCTGTTACATTTGTTTCACCAGTGTCCGAGAACTATGGCGAAGATAGGCGATGGACTGCATCCCCACGTTAATCCGCTTGAGCTGACCTGCAAGATCAACCAAAAAGTCGAGAAAATTTGTGCAGTAACCATTAAAGTTTAAGGAGCTACATCACCGTTGATCGAATCACTTTTTCTTCCTCAGAACAAACAGTAGTGGTGGCGGGACAAAATAACCCCGCCCCTTTCCGCACTGCGCGGGCTAGAAACTTATCCTGCAGCGCGAGCGTTAACATACGCTCACGTACACACACGGGGGAAAACCATGACTGCTATGCTGCGCTACGTGTGCATGTACGCCGTTCCTGCCAGGCTCGACCAATCACAATATTCCCGTGTGAAAAATCGGTGTGTCGCCGACGTTTTGCGGCGCGCAGCTGCTCAAGCCGCAAGTCTCGCTCCATTCCGCACAAGGCCATAGCTCAGGACGGCACCGCCAGCTGTGTGCTGGCCAGCCTGCGGAACAGGACGGTGGACGCCAGCAAAAAGCGATGTCCCCCACAATAGCAGTTGGTTTGGCGGCTCCTTGTCGTAAACACGCCGTGAAGTTGCAATATATAATGCAGCTACAGCGTCGTTTTATGAGTGAGGGCGAAGCCTGAGCGAGTCTACTCCAGTGTGTATGCGTAGAAAAACTGAAATGAGCAGCCCGAACAGACCCGCCACATCCATATCCGGCCAAACCCGTCCCTACCCAGTACGACCTAACACGACCCATCCCGGCCCGGCACGACCTAACACGACCCATCCCGGCCCGGCACGACCTAACACGACCCATCCCGGCCCGGCACGACCTAACACGACCCGTCCCGGCTCAGCACGACCTAACACGACCCGTCCCGGCTCAGCACGACCTAACACGACCCGTCCCGGCCCAGCACGACCTAACACGACCCATCCTGGCCCAGCACGACCTAACATGACCCGTCCCGGCCCAGCCTGACCTGACCCGCCGCACCTCGATCCCGCCAAACCCATCCCGGCCCGGCGCGACCCGACTCGTCCCGGACACTCGTTGGCAGAGACAGATCAAAGGAGAATGGTGTTTTCTCGGGCCCTCGAGGGCCACCAAGTGGCTTTTGATGAAGCCATGTTTTATTGTCCCACTAATTGTCTGTTCGGAGTTTTATGGACCGCTTTCCTCGACTTTCTAGTACTCTAGGGACCAGTGGCGCAGCCAGCGTCCTGCTACAAGGAGGGCGGCACATATTTGTGTAGCCCCCCCCCACACCCCCAGCTGAATAGGGGAGTATAAATGTAGAACTGTGGATCTTGCAAGACACAGGAGACTTGACGGAATTTCAGCCTCGCTAGGGTCAAGGAGAACGCGGGTTAAGAATCATTATGATTGCAATATATATATATATATATAACCCGCTCCCTCCGCAATATGTGCGCCTCAACCCCGGAAGGGCAACACACCACCAACCTAAGGGTCAATTGGAAACTCGCCAGTATGGTAAGTTCTCTCCCTGAACCCAGCCATTGTTCCTCAACAATGCAATGACAAGAAAAGAAGGCACCCTGTTCTGAAGCCTGTCTGGATCGAGCATGAATATAAAGCCATGGCAGTTTGTTTACTTTGTGCGCTTTAGGGCGCCTTGACTGCCATGGTCATATTGCGCGCATAACTCAGACAATAAATAGATGCAGAACCAAGGTTCACATCGTAGGTACTGTCTATATGGCGTTACAATACTGGAGGGTTCGGATGCCATGCATATTAGTGAGGAGTATATATATATATATATATATATATATATATATATATATATATATATATATATATATATATATAGCTGAAAATGACACTTCAGACAAAAAGCCGGTCACTCGTCCCGATTGGACAATGCAAGAGTCGTTTGACAGGGTATCATTAAGGGATTCTGGGGTGATTAGATTACATGATTGATCATAATAGGTGTATCACATGATCGGTGCATCACGAAGCAAGAAAGCATCTACATACCTACTTGATAAACCATCAATGTTTGAAAATAAATAAGCATACAGGAAGGTGCGCCAATACCTAGGTGCGTGACAATGTACCAACCTTGATCGCAATCGAACTCTTAGCATGAATTAGCCGTCCACATTTGGACACCTCATCAATCACAGTACCGAAAGAACTCGGAATGCACCGCCGCGCATGTCTGAAATACGTGTTATGGATGGTGGCCTTGCACTGACATACATGCGTGTATATTTGGTCAATGCATTAATACCGATCGTCGTCTGCAATGTTAAGTTGTTAGAAAGCATTCAATATATGGTAATTTGATGTTTTACCTTTCGTATCGCTGTTACTGTGTATCCGTCTTTTCATTGTTGTTCCATTGTTTGTTTGTTTAGTTCTTCGTTCCATTGCTTGTTTCAGTGTTCACCCTTTTGTTCACTTTTCGCCGCTCAGTCCAGCGTTCCACCTCTACTGGTTCTTTATTCGTGGTTTCATTGTTCATTATTTGTTCCCATGCTGGCTTTATCATTTCCTCACCCCACCGTTGCTGCTCCGTGTGTCTCCATTGTGTCCTTCTCCATTGCTCTGATCATCGGCTGATGCTCACCAGCGCGTTACTGCACTACCTCAGTGTGTTAAACCTGTGTAATTATTCCCGTACCAAATTCGTGGACTTCGTATTTCTGTCCTATCTCTGTACAGCGTACCCAAAAGAGGGGCGATTAAAAGCACCGCAAGGCACACAGTTACTATGTATTTATATATATATATATATATATATATATATATATATATATATATATATATATATATATATACATATATATACATATATATATTTATATATATCATGTATATATAAGCCAAAAGATGCCAGCCATTCGCTTGTGCGGCACACAATGTCGGGCAGAATCACCAGTAAGTGGCCATCTCCAGGGACCAGCGACCCAATCACAAGCTTCGCATGAATCACCGCCCGGGGATGACCGGTCAGCCGGATCTCGGTCCCGAGTGTGCCATCGGCACGTGGCCCCGCC
Source organism: Ashinkailepas kermadecensis (assembly GCA_034440615.1). Lineage (NCBI taxonomy): Eukaryota > Metazoa > Arthropoda > Thecostraca > Neolepadidae > Ashinkailepas > Ashinkailepas kermadecensis. The sequence goes on along the minus strand of JAOTOM010004764.1, from coordinate 282,025 downwards.
CGCGACCTGAGAAGCCGGGCGGTCGATCGGACTGCATCGGAGCTCAGCTGGGACGCCGCACACACAGAGACTGGACCGCGGCGCGCGTCCAATCCGTCGCCGGCCGGCACAAGCGGCGCGACCATCTGACGCCGGCGGCAGGGATCACAGCGGCTCTGACGGGATTGCCGGTGTGCGTCCAATCCGTCGCCGGCCGGCACAAGCGGCGCGACCATCTGACGCCGGCGGCAGGGATCACAGCGGCTCTGACGGGATTGCGGGAGGCGGCGGTCGCTGCAAGTAGTGGAACTGCCGGAGCCTGCCCGCGCCGACAGTCAATCCGATCGGGGTTTTCATCCGTCAAACGTGACAATCACGCGCTGTCGAGGCAAGCGCGAGTTGCGCACCAGCATCGGGCGGCCGATAACAACACGAGCTATCCCCGCCAGGAGAACCGTTCCGAAACTGTTGAAGCACAGCTGTCGTCGTAGACCTGTGTGCAGCTTCTTCAGCAATGTGACCAGATGGAGTGAGCATCATTCAATTTCGCAGACGGAGATCTCCGTTCCAAATACTGCCGATCGTGCACGTAGTGTTCGCCGTAGTTTTACGGTCGTCTACGTCGGTGCATCTGGGTGCATCTGAGTGCATATGAGTGCATCTGAGTGCCCGTGGCAGCATCTGAGCCACACAGCCGGCGACAGATGGTGCAGTGTTCAGCGATATACGAAGCGTGCTGGCTGTCGGGCCGATGGACAGCTGAATTATTCATATCGCCAGAGCGATCCGGCCGCCCCGGGCACCGTGGTTACAGGGGAGTGTTGCCCCGCCTGCAACACTGGGCTCGTCCATAGCTCATCCATGGCTCGTCCATAGCTCGTCCATAGCTCGTCCATAGTTCGTCCGTAGCTCGGCGGACTGTGGTTACAGTGGAGTGGCCCACTTACAGGACTGGACTTGACCATAGCTCGTCCATAGCTCATCCATAGCTCGTCCATAGCTCGTCCATAGTTCGTCCGGTCGCTCGGCGGACTGTGGTTGCAGTGGACTGGCCCGCCTACAGCACTGGGCTTGACCATAGCTCGTCCATAGCTCGTCCATAGCTCGTCCGTAGCTCGGCCATAGCTCGTCCATAGTTCGTCCGATCGCTCGGCGGACTATGGTTACAGCGGCGTGGCCCCGCATACAGCACTGGACACGTCCATAGCTCGTCCATAGCTCGTCCATAGCTCGTCCATAGCTCATCCATAGCTCGTCCATAGTTCGTCCATAGCTCGTCCATAGCTCGTACATAGCTCGTACATAGCTCGTCCATAGCTCGTACATAGCTCGTCCATAGCTCGTCCATATCTCGTCCATAACTCGTCCATAGCCCGTCCATAGCTCGTCCATAGCTCGTCCATAGCTCGTAAATAGCTCGTATATAGCTCGTTCATAGCTCGTCCATAGCTCGTCCATAGCTCGTCCATAGCTCGTCCATAGCTCGTCCATAGCTCGTCCATAGCTCGTCCATATCTCGTCCATAACACGTCCATAGCCCGTCCATAGCTCGTCCATAGCTCGTCCATAGCTCGTCCATAGCTCGTCCGGACGGCGGACTGTGGCTACAGCGAGACGGTCCAACTTACAGCGCTGGGTTAGCGAGCATGATCCATCTCAGAATGGATAGCTGTCTGTCCAGCGACATGCCCCGAGGGCATGGACGAGTTCAGAGTCGTCGGACAAGCTGTATACGACCACCAGGAATGGACACTTCGAGCGTGCTTCGCTGCCAGCCGGAATGCTGTAGTTGTAACTTGACAGCAAGAGCAGCGAGGTCGGGTTTGGTAGTATAGGTGTGCGCATTACATGAGCAATATATATGCAATGCTCATGCAAAACAATGTCTATGTCCATTAAACATGCCAGTTGTAGCATCACAAAACGTGCCTGAATACATGGCAAACACCCAACGGGTCATAACATATTGATATATAATGTGGGTTACTGGGACGTAGTGATATCGGAGACTGTTTGTGTCGCGAGGCGACACCCATTGTATGTCACTGCTCTTCCGCATTACCGGGTTTCCCTACTGCGCATGTGTTAACGCATTGCTGCAGCTGAAAAGCGTGTCAAGAAACGAGCAATCGGAAGCCACGTCGCAGAGCGCAGTGCACGCATTCACTCACTCACAAGCTCCTCGTGCCCACTCACAAGCTCTTCGTGCCCGCTCACAAGCTCTTCGTGCCCACTCACAAGCTCTTCGTGCCCGCTCACAAGCTCTTCGTGCCCACTCACAAGCTCTTCGTGCCCATTCACAAGCTCCTCGTGCCCGCTCACAAGCTCTTCGTGCCCACTCACAGGGTCCTCGTGCCCGCTCACATTCTCCTCGTGCCCGCTCACAAGCTCCTCGTGCCCGCTCACAAGCTCTTCGTTCCCGCTCACAAGCTCCTCGTACCCACTCACAAGCTCTTCGTGCCCTCTCAGATGCTCCTCGTGCCCGCTCACATTCTCCTCGTGCCCGCTCACATACTCCTCGTGCCCACTCACAAGCTCATCGTGCCTGCTCACAAGCTCTTTATGCCCACTCAGATGCTCCTCGTGCCAGTCCACATACTCCTCGCGCCCGTTCACAAGAACTTCATCGCAAAACGTGCATCACATCTGGCTCCCGCTTCACGGAGAGTTGTTCGCATGACGTGGCTTGGAGTCGAGTTGATCGGTGCATTTGGCCGTGTCTTGGACACGACTCGTCACTTCTGTCTCTGATCGATCTGTCTCGCCCGCATGCCAGGTCTGAAGCTCGAGGGTGATCCTCACTGCAAGTCCCCAGCACTCACAGCACACCGAAGTGGTGCCGACGTCCTCAGTCAACGCGTCACGTTCATTTTGTGTCAGGTTCGTTAATGTTCAGACCGCCTAGGGAAAAGGTCGACGGGGACATTTCTGAAGATGTCAGATCGCCGGATCGAACAATCGTCGCCGTCGTCTATGTCGACGAGTTTTATCTCTGACGATGTCACACCACCAACTGATCGAACAATCGCCCCCGTTTCCTGACGATTGTTTATTCTATGGCAAGGCACGCTCGACTGTTCCTGTGATTTGCATGTCGTGTAGTACTCGGGAGAGCGACCAACGCGGTTGAAATTTCCCAGCCCATGACGTGGTGGTCGCAGACATCGGAGAATCGGAGACATCGGAGAAGGCAACCAGCAGCAGCAGGCCTTGTGCTCGATATCCGACGTCAAACATAAAACAAGGCTGGCAGGAAGAAAGAGCAGAAAGTAAAGATAAAACTGAAGAAGGCGTTATCATGAGTCCGATTTTTGTAAGAATAAAATTCGGATTCCTATAAATTGTTCAGGAACGGTGGCCAAGCACAGCTTCAAGCTACCATGTCGAAGGATGAGCCTGTCATAAGAATATTCCACGCGTAGAACAATGTCAGGTCATTGAAGTTGCACCAGGCATGTGCACGAGGCATGATTGCATGTGCTGGCTAAATATTGTGACCTTACGCCATATGATCGATGAAGATTACTATGCAATTTTAGAGGTTGGTGTCTTTAATTTGTAACATCAAGCACAGAGAGAAACCTGAAGCTAAGGCATCCCAATAACTATCCTGGCATCTGCGCAATTCACTATATACGGCTCTGATGAGGGACGGCAAATGAACTATCGATACCGTAAACGAATGGACAATGCAGTTAAGTCGATAACAAGACATGGACCCGACGGAGTACTCGGTAAGGTAAGGAGATTAGGTAAATATATCCACAAGAAAGTCGGTTGATTAATCCCTTCGTTTCCCCAGCTGCCTGAGCGAATGGCAAAACTAACTTACCTGGCCTCCGGCATGGATTTAATGACGTTACCCAGAGTGCAAAGGAATCGAAGACATCAAAGTGCGTCAAGCTGGCAAGCCTAAAGGAGGCATGGTATGCCAATCTATCCTGCATCCCACGGGAAAAAGGACCCACCAAGCCGTTCTAGCAAGGCGCAATTTGAGCGCGATCCACCCGATATCCGGAATACGCACAGACTGCAAAGCGACGCTCGAAGCATCACAGCAGGTACCGGCGGCCAGTTGACGTCTTCTAAAGGTCACCGGAGCCGCACTAAAAGCCCGGGGGTACTCGCCGGTGCGGAGATTACAGACCAAAACCGCGGGAGTGGGAGGAAATTCCGCAGATTATTGGACAACGCTGCAGCAATTCCAGCACGACTTCGCCGTAACTTTCGCGCAACAATCAGTAGGTGATGTTCGTTTGCACCACAATTGCTGCTGAATTGCTCCGTGATTGGAAGCAGTAGCGGACACGGGAGCAGTTTTGTACAAATTGGCGGCGCTACCGCATCATCCGTCATACCTAGGCAGTACCAGCTAGTGGTCGACCACAACGAACTGCATATCATTTTTACTTAATTTTGACACAGGTCGGACAAGATCAAATCCCTAGGAGGCCTATTAAGTTGAGAGCTTTACGAAACTTCATAGCCAAAACATTGGAGCAAACGCTGTGCGCTACAAAACCAGTGTCTGGTGGTACCACTCCCC